>JAYKAV010000489.1:1067969-1107295 GCA_035582835.1 Phoebastria nigripes | reverse complement strand
GGGGAGGGGCATTTTTGTGGTTTGAAGCTCTCCATTTCCTTCAGCTGACAATCCCCCCAGCCCCCCTTTTCTGTACACCCCAAGGAAGAGGCAATGAAAATCTTTAAGGAAAATAACTTCCAAAGCTCTCAGAGATGAAAAGGTCCTATTAGAGTAATTTTTAGGAGAGCACAGGATGCAGGGAGAAGAAAGCTTAAGCTAGACAAACTATAGTGGAAAAATTGATCTATTAAAACAGTGGATGCTATCAGGGAAGCGAGCAATTTCCTGCAAGCCAGCCTAGCCAGATGCATTTCTCCTAAAGCAGATCTGTCTTGACTTCTCTGCAGCTTTCCCCTCTACCTGCCTGGCTCCTGGCAGCCCAGCTTGACAGCTCTAATGGTGCAATTCACTTTATTGACCTATTAGCTGCCACCTGCTCGGGACGCAGCCACAGCAGATTTGCCATTGTGTAAGCAGCAGCAGCAGCAAACATAAAATCCTAAATAAATTTTCAGAGGCCGTGGAGCAGTATAATTAATCACAGGGTCTTTCAGGAGGCAGCAGCAGCAGCGGGGAGGCAGGCAGGGGAACGCGGAAGGCAAGGCTGCGGAGCGGGGGGACATCAGGACCCCCTTCTGCTGCCTGCCCGCCCCGTCCTGCCAGAGACGACGCAGGAGCCGGGGGTGAAGAGGCAAGGCAGCAGCTGGAGTCGGAGTCGAGGCCAAACTCCGTTTCACTGCTCACCCATTTCGTGAGCCCGAGCAAGTGACCATCTCCCCAGCGTGCCTCCTCCGGGTACATCCTTCATCAGCAAATAGGTAGCACTCGCTGCCAGTGTTTGCAGAGGTGTAAAGTTAAGACTGCTCCAAGCCCGCTCCCTGCCACGCTGAACTCGCATCTTCCCTTTCCCACATTACCTCTGAATCTGGCCCAGACCGCTAACACAGAGCGAGAGCGGAAAAGAGATGTCAAAGGAAGAAACAGAAGGAAAAGCTTTAAACACCCTGAACTGGTTCCCTCCAGCTCCCCACTTGGCAAATGCACAGACCTCGGTTCTCCCTCCCTGCTGTCTCTCGCAGCCATCTCTTCTCTTGCACTCCCCGCGAGTGCACCCGTTTGGGGTGCTGGTTCCTGCTGCCCACCCAACGGCTGAATTGCTGCGTGAAGGCACACCAGGTCTGGGGACTGCTTGGCGAAAAAATAGGAGGCCCCAAATTCTACAGAGTTTGGGACAGAGCACATCTCTGCGTCAGCACGCCTTGCTGCCTGACAGCAAGGCTCTCCCTTGACAGCCTGCCCCTAAGTTCATCAGCAGAAGCAAATGGAACAGCTTGGCTCTGGGAGAAACCTCGTGCCATCACCACTTCAGAAAGCCATCAGGGACTCTTGGGGACACTTGGACTCACCAGGGTGCCAGAAATGGCAAGTTGGGAGCCCGCAGGACTTCTCCGGAGGGAGCTGACAGGCGCCTTGGCTGAGCCCTCTGCTCCGCCTGTCTTGCACCCTCCCCGATCCAGGGACAGTGGTCAGCACGAAGGCGTCCTCCCGCTTCAGAGGGGCACTGCCCTCACCTATAGAGACAGAGACAAGAGAAGAGTTTTTATTTCCTGCCATTGAACAGGAGCCAAATGAGACCAAAGCACAAGTCCTAAAGGCTATGGTGGAGTTGAAGTGTCCGCGTTCACCCTGAGCCCCGAGATCGGCCCACCTGAGACGTGCCTCTTCTTCCTCCCTTACCTCAGCCCCGCTCCCTGCTCTCTCCGGATGGCTGGCGTCCCTCCTGCTCTGACGGGCTGCAACCCTCCGAGCAACACCGAAGCACTGCTGAGCAGAGGCCCTCCTCAGAAAGGAAGAAACAAAATACATATTCCAGACTTTGAGCCATGCTTTTAATATTTCATCTTTTTCTGCCAGAAGAAAGTACATACCTTATGCCAGCTGGGCTGCAATCTCACCACCACATCTCTCTGCCTCAGACAGCCCTGGCTGCCAGCCCCTCCAGGCAGATGGCGAATGCAAGGCTCATATCCCCTCCACACAACCCCTTCTGCTCCTGCACCCCTCAGCGGTGGCCACAGAGTCGGCAGCACGGCGGGGACAAGGCACCGAGGGGCTGGGGAGGGCTGGGCAGGCTGCCTAGGAACAGCAAAATTCCAGACAGATCCAAGATATCGCAGAGGATCCCTGCACTGAGCACCACGGGGCCACCCGGCCGCCTCGATGGACCCACTCTGGTGGAAGAACTTGTTTGGGAAAGGTGGCAGGGTCAGCAGCCACCAGGTCACCCTGAGTGACATCTGTCAATCACCGCCATCAAGCTGCATCTCAAAGCCAGCCGCCATCCCACCAACACACAAACTATCCATCAAGCATCATCTGCGTCAAGCCAGTTTTTATCTTAAATTTAATGTCTGTAAAGTATTTTGGCTTTAAATTATTCTGCAGACTCACTCAGTTCAGCAGTGCTTCCCCGTCTAGACAGAACAACCTTGTTGTCAGTGAAACAGATTCGCCCTGACATCCCCGTGGCACGCGGTGATGCGGTTGCTATTTTGGAGAAGCGGAGAGAGCTAAAAAGCTCTCTTACAGTTTTGAAATGTGATTCCTGCCCATTCCACTTCAAACAAACACCTCAATAAATAATCCTGCCGTGTTTGATTTGATCTCTCTCCCCCTGTTAGGAAGCGGCATGGATGGGGAAAGGGGGAATGGCTCAGCATCTGTGGGACCTGACATCCCCGAGCGCTGCCTGCAGCACGCCTGCCCTCCTGGAAGCGGGGGATTCCCTCCTCCCCTGCTGTGGCTTCCAAACCCGCCTGCTTTGGCTCTCTCCTCCAGGCTGCAGACCGAGGACTGGAGTTTGGAGGTCTCGTGGGGCCCCTCCGTGACACCGAGGTCCCTGCTCCCAAACACAGACCTGCCTGATCCTCCGCGGCTGCAGGACAAGCCTCGGATGACTGGCAGGAGGATGCAGGAGAGGCATCAGCAGCCTGAAAGAGCCATTAAACCAAGGCAAAATACGTTTTGCATATCAGCTTTGCCCCCTAGGTCCCTGCCAGTGTGTGAGAGACTACAAACGCTCCCTTTATAATTAAACAAGCACTTCTCGTCCTTGTGAAAAACCTGCACAAAGGCAAAGGTAAATCAGAGCGAGTGTTTGGCAGCACTTCGTGTCTAGTCAGCCCCGCTGCAGCCTGCGGTACTTGGAGAGGGAAAACAGCCTGATCAAACCACAAATAGTGTTTTTCCCCTTTTGCTCTGCCAGTGACAGATCCTTGATGTCTGCAGTCAGAAGTGACGAATACCAGTTGGGGATCTTTTCGTCTCCTCTTCTGATAACACAGCCACCTGCCCGTCCAGCCTGCGGCTCGGCTGTGGGGAGGTAATCTCTGCCTTGTGCGAGGCATCCCCCGCCTGGGCATCACACCCAAAACTAAGCCCACGAGAAGCTGGACACACAATCACACAGGAACAGAGGGGTCCCCCACCACAGCAAGCTGAAGGTCAAGAGCTCAGCCCCAAGGATGCCTCGAGGTGCCTGTGGCGAGGTGGGGACGGAGAAGAGTCCGAGTGCACCAACAGGCACACCTACGGGGTAGCAAAGGGCCACATTACACGGCTGATTTTGTTCCCCAAATGCCTCCAGACCTCCAGGAGCTGCCCAGTTCAAAGCAGACTGCATCAGCACACCTGCATTAATATTTAATCCTAGTGCTAGAGCATCATGCAATAAATCAGCTGAAAGTGTTCTACACAGAGAAAGAGAGACTTGCCTCTAAATATTCAAGCAGAAAAATGCCTCTATATATTCAAATAGGGAAATTAAATTGGGAAGCAAGAAGGACTTGCTTTTTGCACAGGCACCGCCATCCAGCAGCGTAATTGGAAGAGCTACACAAGAAAGGGAGCTGCCTCAGGCCACCTCCACATGCTGATTTCCCACCCCTCCACATGATTTATAACCTTGTGGATTCATCCCTGTTCTGACCTCCATGGAGATATTAACCCACTCATGGGAGCGATCAGAAATCCGCCCAGCCCGGGAGCGAGCCGGCTCTGCCCTTTAGGAAAATCCTGCCTGCGTGCCCGCTTCTGCTGGTGCAAGCCTGGGTGTGCGACAGCCAGCAAAGCTGCTCCTCTGGAGCAGCCACCGGCACGTCCACCACCAGCCAGGAACCGTGGCAAGCAGATGGCCCGGGGATCCAGAGAGGCAAAGCAAAGCGGTGGAACATTTCACCATCCAAGAGATGGGCCGTGCAGAATCAGACTGAAGGACTGACTGTACCAAGGAAAATAGCACCAGGCAAGTATAGGGAATCGCATATGGATAGCGGCCCTTCCCCAGGTGCATTGAGACCATCTTAGACAAGAGTCTCCACAAGCACATAACCCGATGCCCATAGCTGGCTGGAGAGCATCCCGCAGCAGCAAGTTCCACCCTGTGCCACCTCCTTTACCCAACTGTATTATTTTACCGGCTCATTAATTCAGTGAGAAGGTTTTGCCCCAGGTCTGGGGGACCAGCAATTGCTCCTTTAATCAAGCCTGTATCTTGAGCATCGGCTCTCCGTTGATGGAGAACTGAGCCAGCTTTCTGGGAAGGCACCTTTGCTCCTCACCCCCTCCACCTGCGCATGCACCAGCCCTGTTGATGCCCAGCTGCACAATAAACAGCATTACAGCACCAGCGGAGTGTTTACTGTCCTCCTGGGAAGGAGAGCGTTAATGCATGGGCTGAACTGGGGGCGGGGGAGTGAAGTGCTGAAAAATGATGCGCACACCTCCTCATTATCACATCCTTAATAACCCTGAAATTGCTATGAGGGCCTCTGTCATTTCTCCTCCCCTTGGGTCGCAAGGAGCCATTCCCGTCTGTCTCGGCAGCAGGGCCTGGTTTCCTCACCAGAGCTGCTGGCCATCCAAGCAGACAGGGCACCTCAACGCTTGGAGCCAGCGTCTCCACACCGGCCGTTCCTAAGAGGAACCACAGAGGAGCGGCCGCGCTGGCTCAGCTCAGCACGTCTGCTCTACATCAACTGACTCCAGGAGGGGCACTGGCATCAGGCATCCAAATTTTACTCCTACACCCTGCTACTGCCTTCCGCGACGAGAGGCAGACCGTGCCTCAGTTTCCCTGCCTGTATGAAAAAGTCGTAACATCTCCCACCCACCTCGGTAAAGATCTTTTGCTTTTAAATTTTTGTTGTGCACTCACAGAGCTTCACCTATACGTTTTGGGGAATTTTCAGCCAGTTCAGAGGTGCTGATGGCACTTCCAAGATCACCCAACATCTGGGGTGCAGCTCTGCTCAGGCGTATTTTCAAGCACAAGTCAACGCATCATCCTGGATGTCCCTACACTCTCTCCAGTGGGAGAGGGGTGAGGACACCGACCCCCTAGCTCTGGCCAGGTCTCCTCCAACACACACCAAACAGCTCAGTTCTCCATCAACGGAGAGCAGATGCTCTAGATACAGGTTTGATCAAAGGAGCAATTGCTGGTTCCCCAGGTCTGGGGCAAAACCTTCTCACTGCATTAATGAGCTGGCAAAATCCTACAACTGGGTAAAAGGAGGAGGCACAAGGCATGAGCAGGTCCTATGTCAGCATGGAGGCATTTAGCTACCACGGAGCTGGTGGTTGCACCTTTAAGCATTGCATCTCAGTTTCACTTTTCATGACACCTGTGCTGAAAGGACTTGATGACTCCCAACAAATGCCAAGCCAAGAGCTTTTAAGAACTACTGAACTGCCTTTTTAAGAGGCAGGGGACACGTGCACCTAACCCAGTCTTAAAACTAATGATTTAATTTACCTTAGGAGAAGCAAGCCAGCATAAATTAATATCTCCCAGTAGTACAACATAAGCATGTTTTATCTGGAGATTATGTTGATTAAATCATCAAGTGCCACAATCTTCCCTTCCTACCTCAGTAAGATGGGGAAAGAAAAAAACCCTAAAAATATAGATACAGCCTTTTCAGCCACAGGAGGGAACTGCACATTCCTCTCCAAGCGCTCTCCTTGCTCAATAAAGCACGCCCACAAGACTCCCCACCCTGGGAGAGGTGGCTCCAGCTGGTGTGGTACTAAGAGGTAAAATGAAGCTACGTGTTCAGAATTGAAGAGATGCCAGGAGATGGAGGCTGGAGGAGCTTAGAGGCAGTATAGGAGTTACGCTTGTGGGGTTTCACTCTGCAAATGTAACTGAAGAAGTTAGATCTGACTTCTCAAGGCTGTATATCTGCTTTCAGGATATAAGACACCAAGGCCATTAGTCAGGCAAGCTGGAAATTCAAGTGGCTTAGATCCACCATGCAGGGAGACAATGCCTTAGCAGAGGGGGAAAACACAGAAGCCCATTTAAAACATCTTCCCTCCACCTCCCTAATCTCCTTTCTGCTTGTTCCTACCTCTCTTGCTCTACATGGAAAGGAAGGACTAAACCACCCACCTTGATGAATCAACAAGACCTACCTTGACTTTTTCCAACAGTTATCACCTGCTGAGGGTGGTTTTCAGACAAAGCCTGTTCCTCTGCTGCAAACACCCTCCTGCAGCTTTCTGCCAGGTAATCCTGCATGGGCACTTCACGTTTAATGGCTTTGTCTGCTGGCTGTTTGGATTGCGCCTGGAGTGCCCTAGAGCCCTTGGGCAGGGCACTTCAGAAGCACAACGCCTTGTATTTAAAGCCAATTCAAAACCACAGCCGTGAGTTTGAAAGCTTCCCTGGAGAATGACAAAGGATCTTGTTAAGCTTGTGGCAGAAGAGAAGGGGTCCAAGGCCACGAAAACACCCCTACAACAACAGAAAGCTCCCTCTGAAAAAGCAAACTCCAACCACTGTTCACGGACCCCTGACACCAACACAGGTCTCCAGCAAGCAATGTGTATTCACAAGGCCAAACCTCAGTGTCAGCAACAGCGACTCGCCCTCCTAGCCTGTTGTTACACAACTCGGCGTTAGTGTTTATGAAGTAAGTGGATTTTGCTATTAACAGATGCCGTTTTATTTGCTTATGGGAAAGTTGGGGCAAGCAGCAAGCTTCTGCCAGCAGGGCCGAGCGTGGGCTGCAGCGACCACAGTCCTCTGCCTCAATTTCCTCATAAACGGAATAATTACTCCACTGTTTAAAAGTTTGGAAGCCTTCAGAAGAGAAACAGCGTTATCTGGAAAATTATTTCAATACCAAAATGAAGTTACCAAGAGGAACTCCATGCCCAGTGGCTCATGCAGAAAACATATTTCCATTCAAATACCCCGTCCCTGCAAGGGAGGATTAAAAAAAAAGAAAGAAAAAAAAAAAAAAAAAAAGAGATATGCATGGTATAAAGGAACCACAGTTTCAGGTTCTGCAAGGAGGCATTGTCCCAGCAAGAGTTTTTCTCAGAGAGGAGAGACAGCGTGCTGACGTGCAGCCCTACAAATCTGGAAGCCACAAGAAGTCTCCTGACATTTTTTTTTTAGTTATTCATTTCTGTGGTCCTGTAAACCTGCATGATGATTCACAAAGCAGAGGATGGTTGTGTTTCTTTCCTTGAACACCTTTCAAATTAAAACTCAGACCCAAGCCCCTTTCCCACCTAGAGGCAAACCACTTAGTCTTACCATATAAAACTGACTTCCCTAAAATGATTCAGGTGGAGGAACGTAACGTCGGAACAATTCTTCACATCCTTCTGATGTCATTTTACAGTAGAAGTAACCTATTCTGAGCCTCTCCCTCTGCAAGTGTCTCTGCCTTCCCAGCTGTGAACAGCATCTCCCTTCTGGGCTTCCTACCTCTGCCGTTCAATTAACAGGGCCCCCAAAAGGCTGAGGACTTCATTACTTCTAAACAAAACATCCTCAAACACACTAATGCCACTTGTCTTCTGCAGGACCCTCGTTCCAGACAAGCCTGACATTTTGACAGCACCTTCACACTCATTTTCCCCAAGCAAATGCACCATTACACAAAGTTTAATTTTTAGGATGGCTAGAAAATCTCTCCCGCTAAGTAAACATTAGACAAACATCTATAGGCTGCATGGAATTGCATGTCAAGCCACTCGATAAAACCCACTTATCTGCCAGGAACAAGCCTGACAAATGCTTGGTACAGATGCCTTTTCTGCCCCCACTTTAAATTGCACACGGAGTCCTCAAAGTCTAGAGGGAGGAGGGGTTCCCACTCACCGATCAGCCTCGTCCGGCCAGCACCACCTCTACCCGTGCTTCACCCTCCCTGCCGAGACAGCTGCCTCTGGAAAGGATTTTGAGCAGATACAGAGAGAAAAGAATTACAACAGGACACAGAGGTTGCTTTACTTCTACCCTCACACCCAGGGCTTGAGGCGCGCTGGGAGAGCGAGTGCTGCCTGCAAACACCAGCTTTGCCGTGTCTCCTTCTCTCGAAATAGCAGACAGCCCTGCAGGCAGCGCAGACCCGGAGAGGATGCTCGGCTCCTCGGTGACACCGGCCATCGGAGTCAGGTCATTCTGCTGCTGCTCACTCACAGCAGCTCACTCTTTCCTAAGGAGAAAGTTCAGTTGAGGGACTTGCTCCTTACTTCAACGCTCCCGATAGACCAGACCTACAAGCGCTCACCTTTTTTTTTTCTTCTTCTTCTTCTTTTCTTTAATACATTCCCCCCCTCCCCAAGCTGGGGCAGAAACCCTCACAGCAGATCAAAGCCCACAGACGTCAGCCAGCTTTTCTTCCTTCCTTTTGCAAGCCTTTAGCTCGGTGATGCCCTGGAAAGCTAAAGGTGGTAGGCGAAAGCCTGTGGCCCTCAGCAAGATGGACCTCATTGTATTTAGCTAGCGAGTTCCACCTTGGAGGGAGAGACCCTCCTTTCCAGGGGGCTCAGGTCCTCTCGAGCTGTCTCACACAAACCCCTCCTGCTAACATCTTACAGACACCGTCGTTCCATACTCCACATCCTGCACGAGCAGATGATTAATTATCCCCAGTGAGTTGCCATCTGTCAGCTGATCACTGACAGATCTGATTACCAGACCATCCCCATGTTTTCCACCTACTGCAAAGGAAAACATGCTCTCTTCTAATGGTTTATGCTAACACATTTTTACTCAGGATTTGCAACCAGCTTCTCACAGTCAACTACCAAATGTAGCTGATTAGCGGTAACTCATTATCCAGAAATCATCTGGTCACCTGCTCTGGACTGAGCCTTAGCCTGTCCAGCTGGATGGAGAAGAGACAAGAGGGTAGCGCTGAAGAAGAGATTATGTGCCGAGAGGTGTAGATGAAGTTCTGACATAGCTGAAACCCTAGAGCAAAACCTTAAGGAAGATTAAGTTGCCCTGAAGTGCAGAGTATAAGGTAGGGTAAGGAAGGAGAAGGGCATTTCTAGCTGAGTAACGGACACAGCTCTCAGTCTCTGGCAGATCATTGCACTCCTACGCCTCAGCCTCCCCAACTCAGTAATCAAGTACGTTCTCATCTACTCCTCTCTGTAGAAACCTTCGAGATTTGCATATCAAAACCACTATAGGGGTAAAATCACTGCCCAGACAGGCAGCAGCAGGCACTGGATGCCCTTCACAGCACTGACCATGCGGGAAAGCAGGATGCTCTTGCACTGACGCTGGCTTCTCCCACCCGTTCTGCTCAGCAGCAGTCAAGATTACCACAGCAACAGGAGACAGAGCAGAAAAACATTTCTCTGGAACGTATTTGGTTGCTTTTTAGAGGGTTGACATAAGAGAGTTTGTTTATAAATACGTCAAGAGCATGTCAGTGTGAAATTGGAAATGAGAGTGGATGGCAGCACGGCGAGCAAAGTACATGGGGTGAGGAGATTAAACATGCGGGTTCACTTGAGCAAGGGGCAGAGCGAGAGACCTGTGGGAGAATGCAGGATCTCAGCACTAATCAACTCCATCGATTGAGAACGGAAACCCTTTTCGCTAACGCAAGCGGCTTCGTGGCTACTCACCTCCACGCCCTCGCGGGGCCGGAGGAGCCTCTGCCTCCAAAACGCCCACCGTCGTGTGCAGGCACACGCGGCCGAGCTGCAGCCTTCTGCGTTCCCCTTGGGAAGGGAAAGCCCACAGTGCCGGTGCTCGTGGCGGAATGCTCCGCTGCCAGCACCACCACTGCTCCGTCAGCCGAGCCACGTAACGAGACAGCAAACAGCGACAATAAGGTCATGCAGGAGACTGAGGTCTTCCCCAAAGCAATGTAAGAGGCTCATTAAACCAGCTAATAGTGCAGGAGCAGCACTGACACCATGCCACAGCGTTTCCAGTTTCCTTTGTAACAGCGTCCCAAGACTCGAGCATTTAGCTCGAGCGCTAAGTGGCACCTCGAGAGCCCGGTCGAGTGAGCCTCGTCAGGAGCTAGAGAGGGCAGCTCGTCCTGAAGAGACACGGAAGGCAACAATCCCGTTCTTGGAAGAAGAGCGAGGCTTTCCCCATGCTCTGATGATGCTGGCTGGGTTGGGCACCCAGCGAGCAGGCAGGCACAACTCCCCCCACCGCCCCTCACAGCACCCCACGACGGCAGGTGCTCCGGCAGGCATTCGAGAGACAAACCTGCTCACTAAAGAAGAACTCGGGGGAAGCGGGGCGAGAGCTAACCAAGCACTTTCAGATAAACAATAACTGCATTTTTGTGATCTGTTGGGAGCCCCTTAGAAGCACGCTCAGCTCACCGGAGTGAATACTGCAGCAAGACAGAGGTGACAGACGGGGTCACAGGACCAGGGGACCTCCTTGGTCAGAGGCATCACACCCTGCGATCCCCAGCGATAAACCAAGTACAGAGCACCTGCCTGGCCACACGCCTCATTCGTCTTCATCACCACACTGATTCAGCAAGGTATTTGGCAATAAAAAGATACAGAAGCAGTGAAAATGCTCACTATAATAAATTAATTAAAAAAAAAAGAAATGTAGCGATGCGTCAGAGTTTAAGTAAATATGCAACAACAACAACATTGCAATAGGGTGTTGTAACAAGGCACAGTGGGTTGGCTGAAAGGGCGAGAAGACGACCGCCTCTTCTGGGCTTGTGCCTCTGCTCACTGGACGGGCTGTATCCGTTAATTAGATGCCCATTACACAGGAAGGAAATGCACCCACCAGCAGCACCTTGCTGCTCTGTCATTCAGCCCAGGAATATGACAGATACGACAAAGAGCTGAGGCATAATCGAGATGGAGTACCTGTCAGGCTCTCTGATGGAAAGGGAAAAACCCCGCTGCTCAGAGGCTTTGCAGATTAATACCTTTAGTTACATCAAATGGTAAACAGGAACTGGCATGCCTTGTGAAGACTACAGCCCGCGTTTAAGGTTGTTCACATCCATTACAAGGCAAGTCTATTGATGTTCCCCAAGGTCTTCAGCACTCAGGTAACAGAGCGTAGCCGTGCGCAGAAGACACTGCAACAAGCCAGTCCAGAACACGTGCTGCTGCATCTTTCATGCTCCCTAAGGATCTCAAAGTACTGCAGAGGCAAATTAAGACTTCTCTGAGAAAGTCTGCCTCGGAACAGAGGTGCCAAACCTTGCTAAATGCTCCAGAAGCTCCTCACTACACTCATCTCAGCCATCCCCTCCAAGAACAGTTCAGCAGTCAGTCTTCCCACAAGCCGCACCTCCCCTGCCCAGACGTGCCACAGCAGCAGTCCAGGGAAGAGAGCACCAACACTGCAGCTTTGCATCCCAGAATATCTGCTAAATACTCATCTGCACAGTGCCTGGAAAGGACAAGCAAGCACCGGATGAAATCCTCAGTCAGCCAAGCCCTGTTGTGGCAGAGCCACTCACCGGATTGCCAGCCATAAGTCCCACTTGCCTTCCTTGGGACAATGTTTTTCCATCTTCAGGCAGAGACCAGGGGACAGACACTTCATTTCTGTATTTCACCCAGACTTTCAAAGCTCTCCTCAAAATAGTCATTTTAGTGAAAGAGGAAACAAATCTGAATTTTGAATTCTCTTAGGGGAGAACGAGACCAATAGCCTGAGCCAGGGCTTGTAACAACCCTGCCAGCTTTGCCACGTTATTTCCCTTTCCTGAACTGCAAAACTTCGTATTTGGTATAAAATGAGACCTAATCAATACTCCGGTGCTGAAATACTATTACAGAGCACGCATCCCTGGGTCCCAAGTTACGTGTGAAACTCTTCTGCCATGTCTTATGGTCTTCAGGACAGTCTTAAACCAAGGGGTTTAGTAATTCCCAGTTTCAATGGATGAGATTTTTACTACCACAGAAATCCTTTCCATCAAATATTTGCCTCCTGTGCTTATACCAATTTTGTGCAACTGTATTACATGATTTAGTATCATTAGTATTCAGAGTCTTCTCCATTACCCGATGCCTCATGATGTACGAGGTTTGGAACATTTTTTCTAATGTCATCAGGAAACAAATACTCATGTGACTATTACGCACTGTTGCTAAAATGTAGTTCATGGGCAAAAGGATATTTCTTCCCCATAATGAGTAATTCTTCAGTATTAACAGGAACTTGACATGATCAGCAGCTACCTTCAACTATTTGTTTCAACAGAAATCAATTAATAGTTTATCAGACATCCATTACTTCCCTAAAAAAAAAACAAAACACCAAACCAAACCCAAACAAAAAACTCCACCTACCTTTTCATTTAATGATGCAGGCAGACACGGAGCTACATCCATGGGTCCTGAGCCAACCACTTTCCAAACCCTTGTTAGTCAGTGCAATCAATCTGTTCACTTTGACACCCTTCAGTCACCGATTCCAAACAGGATTTAAACCATCAAGCAGAAACCGTGATTTAAGACACCGATTTTAACCTTGATTTGCATTTGTATTTATTTTCATTGAAGATCATTAGCTTTCATTAACTGGGATAGCCATTAAAATAGCAGAGATCTGCAGGCAATCACCATTGTCAAAAGAATCTTAACTCAATAAAAATAAGGAACATTAATACAGTTAAATGAAAAACGTATGTTTCATCACTATTCTGATTTTTTTTTCCCTCTCAAGATTTGGGGCAGAACATGTGGATGCAAATCAGAATTAGATGAAAAACGACAAAGCTCCCTTAGGCATACAGGGCAACTGATAGGTTTCAAATTTAAGATTGATTAAATAAATCAGTAGCTGTTTCCAGTGGGTTAGATCTCTTGGTTCCAAAGCCCTAAAAATCACTGGCTTTCCTCAAAGCATTCCTATTTTAGAACCAAAGGCTTAAGTAACTCTTCCTGTGTGGCTGTTCATCATCTCGTTTATACGAACGGAGTTTAGACACCCATCCTGCTTATATACAGACCACTGAAAATATTTTGCATTTATGTCTTTTGTCACCTAAATATTACTTAAATTTTGGTCCCAGGGTACAAGGTTTCTCTGAGCCACTCTCCCCTCCACCGATTTCTTAACATCTCATCGGAGGGAAAAAAAACCCAACAAATCTTTTGTGGGTTTTTTTGGTTCTCAGTGAAGCAATATAAACCCAAACAGTTCTTTATGCATATTTATTAATTGGACTGAAATAAATATTGTACAGAAAAGCATTCTTGCATAAAAAGGAGGAATCTAAATACCAGCATTCACTCCATTGTGAAAAGATAGGTACTTAAAGTATGACAAGATATTTTGGCATCCCAAAAGTTTGAGCTGCTATTAAATGTTAAAGGTGTTTCCCAAATTCAGCAAAACATTAAAATAGTGGAATCCTTTAACTGTGTGAAATGTGAAGTTTCAGTGAGAACAGGTTTTCAGTAAATCATAGAAAAATGGAAATACTCATTCTTTTGTTTTCTAAATACTTTAAAATATATTAATTTTTTAGTTTTAGAATTGGACAAACTAAAACTGCTAACAGCAATCCTTAGACACCCATTCAGATTTTCTTAATCATTTAGCGTTTGCTGTTCGCTTCTGTGGAACAAGAATCCAAAATTAATTTTTTTTTCCTGAAAGAACCTCAGTTATTCACAAGGGTCACAGCAATTTCTTGCTCTTTTAGGCTTTATTTTCACAAGTTCCCCAGAAATGTACAAAAAATTGCAAACAATCAAGACTTCTGTCGTTAAATCACTTTGTCTCTTTACAAAATTCCAGACAAAGCACATGAGCTAAAAAAAGACAAATTTCTTTTATTAGCATTCATCCTAGGAAAAAGCCTCTTGAAACTTTTCAGTGAGTATGACGTCAAAAAGCCACTGGAAGTTGGTTCACTGATCTGCCTTCCCGACCACCCGAACATCTAATGGCAGAGGGGAGGGGGAACCTTTTTTATTTTGCACTTGATCAACATCACAGTCCATTTCTCAGGGTAATGAAAAAAATGCTTAATATGAGTCAATAGAAAACTACAATTTAACCCTCAATAAAAGTCTATTTTTGGCAGAAGGTTCACCTTTCTTTAAAATTACTATAAGCAGGAGTTAAAACCATTTCTTAAATTTACTTTAAATACTGCCCATAATGAGGATTAAATCTTTTCATAACTGTAGCAAAGCCACTTCTGTTCACTGAGGGTTTGAATTCTTCAAAAGACTGATGTTAGACAGGCAAATAGCAGACAGAGAAGCCAATTTTCTCTTAGAATTTAAGCAAGACCTTGTCCATCTCCTTGAGTAACTTTTCTCTATTTTTCCAACCAGTGGCAGGAAATCTTCATTTCTACAGCTGATGTCTATACTCTTGATCTCCACATGCCTCATCCTCGTCACAACACATTTTGAGCATCCTTCTAGGATTAAAAACTGTACTGCTTCCCTGAGTGCACAGTAAGGCACTGCATTTTTATCATTTCCAGCCTTGTAAATGGCACAGGCCATTACAGAACAGCCTGCTTGAAAAAACAGGATACAATATTCATGTACTTTGTTAGAGGAGACAGATCTACTTTTTATGGTGATCAACTAAGGCAAGAAAGACTTTCATTTCATTAAAATAAGAAACTAAGGATGAAGTAGCCTTAAAACAAAATACCTTCAGTGTAGCCATTAAATTTGAGCAAAGAGGGCTACAAGCCCACACTCAGGACTGTCAAAAGCAGAAGTTATAGTTAAAAGGTTGATCCAGGGGCACTGGGGAAACTGGCAATGGGCAAGGAACTCTGACAGAAAGGAGTTGTACAAACCTCATACATCCTTCCTGGAGATCCAAGATCAGTGTCAAAGAGCAGAGTCAGAGTTTGAGATCAAGTTTTGACAACTTCCATGCTGAAGCACTGCCCTCAATCAATTTAGGTAACCCATCTCCCCAGTCAATACAACAGTACACTTAAATTTCTTCCTTCCCACCCTGACTGCTCACTGTCCTCATTCTTTCTTAGCTTGTTTCCTCCCACTACAACTTGCAGTCCAAGGCTACACTCCTTGATTATCTGCAACACCACAAGATGACTCCTATGACAATAGTAACTTTCTCAGCACAGCTGAGTGTCCACAGGGGGGTTACAGAAGAGGGAGATGGTGCAACAGCCCCACAGGGATTTGCTTCCAGAAGACTATTCAAATTCTGATTAGGATGTGAACTAGAAATGTGTGTCCCACCCCATCACACTCCCCTCACCCCCCTGCAATATAAGACCACAGCTGATGGAAAGACAGGCTTTTGGCTGCGAGAGCAGCTATTCCTTCCCCCCTTCTGCCAAGGAATAGGGATGGTGAGCAGGTGTTGATTCAGATTAAGATGTCATGTCAAAGCTATGTAATTAAGCTTACACAAAGTGCACCTATACCATGCCTGGCTCTAAGAGAGATGCTGCACTTCCACACTTCTACTAATACCTTTAAAGTTACCCCCAAACAGATAACGTCACAGCAGCAGAGAGATCACCTCCTGTTAGCAGGTTGGCAAGATTCTCCCCCAAATTGAACCAAAGTTCCCAGCTATACAAACATATATACTGATAAAGTTACATAGGTAGGAAATAAATCCTGCTATTTACTTAGCACTTTTTACTATAAGAATTATGATGTTCGTTTTAAGGCTCAGTGACAAATCCTGTTTAGTACATCATCACCTTATTAAAAACCTGTCACACGTGCAGAGACTGCTAAGTTATGTTAAGTATGCTGTTAACTTGACAAAATACAGCCTGCTGCTTTCCACCTGACTAACGCTGCAGCGAAGATGGCACATTTGCAAGGGGTGGGAACCAGACACCCTCTCCTTTCCTCACCGAGGCTCCAGATCCAGTTGAAACTCTGAACACAGCAAAAATAGGTAAGGTGTCCCAGCCACAAGGGCAACACACCAGAAACTCAGCCGTAACACTCCACTCCAGATCCACGTACATACATCAGTTACTGGGATGTGACTGCCACCCGACTGCAGTAAGTAAAAGAAATGGAAACAGCCATTTAAAATACTCCATTTATCCACATATGAAAGAAAGGCTAGACTGATGCTGAACAAGAAGGCAGTTCAAAAGCAAAAACAAAAGATGCCTCAAAGTGACAGATATTGATAAAGGCAAAAATTACAACTTTTTGTCCAGTAATCAAAAGGAGCACAAAGTTCTTTTGCACAAAAGGCAAAGATCTGACAGCATTGCCAGTGCACGGCATAGTTCATGCCAATGCAGTCACACATGGTACTGGTGGTTTCAGTCATCAGCAAAAGACTGGGAATAATAAAGGAACGCCAGAGTCAGATCTTTGAACATCTTGGAAGGGGGTATATTAATATCATCACTTGAGCATTTTCACTTGTGCTATTGGAGGGCAAGTGTAGAAACCCAGTGTTATCTCCCGTAATTAAAATACCCTTCAAAAGGAAACCTTTGCATGACATTTTAGGGAATGAAGGTTTCAGCTATACACTAAAAGCATGTCAATGCCTCTCTCTACTCTGTACCAGGCTTCTTTGGAAGATACAACAGATCCAGTATCTTCTGTCAGCAGGATTCCAGCATGACCTGTTACTCTAAGCATCAGTGAAGAAAGTGAAATTTACCTTTCGTCTCTCTACACATATGAGTGGTTATACTCATACATATAGTTCATACAGTCTCGCTATCTGCAAAGTCCAGTTAATTAGTCCTTTGGTTTATACTTATCCACCTATTCCAGGAAACGACTTCAGCAAATAGATATACTCTTTGCTTGTTCATTGAAGGGTTTTTTAATGTGAAAAGAAATGGAAGCTTCTGATTAACCACATGTGACTGTTTAACTACATTAAAATCAACTGGATTTTCAGTAGCTTCTAAGCTGTTCACACCTTCCTTAAAAAAGCCTCAGTGCTCAAGTCTTTAAACAGTTCGTCCAATAAAGCTGATGTCGTGTACCAGGTTTTACAGACGCATCTCTCAGCTGCAGCTGAAAGCTGGCAAGATTAATCTCCTTTTGCCCAACATCCCAAGCCTTGCAGGAAAACAAAACCAAAAAGAACGAATAACCTCAGGTCTTGACAAGCAAAGCTTCTTCCATTGGTCTGATTCAAAACATAAATGTTAGTTGTTTTCAGCATACAAGTCCCATCTACGCACCATGAAACAACGATGAAAAAGGTATGATGCAAAGTCTTCTTAAATAGTCACCCAAAATATAAAGAAAGCATACAGAAGCTTGATGCAAAATCCAGAAATAGTCCAGGGCAGTGCTTGGGTATCACTAACGATTTAAGGACTACTGGGGATTATGTGGCCAGCCACAAACTGTCTCGTAAGAGGTCATGACAGTCTTCTCTGCTGCTAAGATGAGTGAACAGACTGCCATTCCCCATTAGAGGTTTCTCTATCCATTTAAAAAAAAAAAAAAAAAAAAAAAAAAAAAAGAGAGAGAGAGAGAGAGAGAGAGAGACCAAGGAAGAGCATACAGTCATGCAGCTGATCGTCGACGAATCACAAAAACACCTCGCTGCAGCTGTCCCAGATAGATTCTCATCTTTGTGCTGTCACTGGTTTTCCTCACCCAGATCTGCATGACAGAAAAAAAGAAAGGGGCAGGGAGATACATTGGGGAGAAAAAGGGAAAACCCACAGTAAGCAATACACAGACAAATAAGTCCAGGTATTCTTATTGCCAGATCTGAACAACTCTGTTACTCAGGGTGCACAGATGTTTTAGCTTAAGCCCTTCTCCCTCCCCACAGTAGGCATTTGCAACCCGAGTAGAAAACAAAATAAGATTTCTAACTTCACCACCTTAACTTCCTGCTCCAAACAGTCATCAAGAAAAATTACTCTTTCCAAGCATCATCAGGAAAGCAAGCTTCCTTCTGCTACAGTTCGCAACAGAACTCTGGCATTAAGCTTTACCTAATCAAGAATAAGTCTCTCTAGATCCACAGATCATAAAATTATCTATCCTGGGATTTGCCCAGACAAGTAACTATTAGTCAAATGAAAAGCTTATTCTGAGTTTGTTCAGTGAAGCATTTCTCACAATGTATTAAATAAATTGTATCTGAAGATAAAAGGGCCTCTTTTTTAAACACCTGCATGGAAGAATTCACATAACTTGCCGATATACAGTATGTTTCAAAGGACAAATTGCTTCCACAGAGGCAGCCACTCAGAATTTTTAAAAAATAAAAATCGCTTTCAAGAAGTTTAGACCCAAATACCTGTACTTTAAAAATCAAATCTGAGCAAAACTCCTCTGCATTTTATCATTCTAATGCATTTAAACATATTTAAATAAATGCATGGAAAAGAAGAGTTATCCAGCTCTTAGTACTAGAGTATTTTAGGACACAAGTCCAATATTGCCTACTGCAAAGGACTATAAAGTTAGTGTTGGTATGCGATTTATCCAAAGCGGTTTTTTTTTTTTTTAAGATACCATATTAGCTACAGGCCTGGCACGGTAGATTGATTTAACTCTATTATTATAAGTTGACTTTACTAGCAGAAGCCCTCAATATAAAATAAATCTAATATTTGCCTGCATTTATACTTCAGTCATTTCTCGAGAGAAATTAGAATCCACCTTCATTGATAATTATCTCTCCACTGTAACATTTCCAAGAATTTGGTATATTTTACTAACCAAAAGAATTCTTAAATCTACGAATTCTGAGCAACTGTACAGAACAACAAACATGTACAGTTTTACATTCTATCACAATACGATGGAATGGTATATTTGTTTTGCTAAAGTTAACTGCTTTGTTAAGTTCCATTTGGAGGAAAATTAAAATTCAGTTTTAAGTGACCACAACAGTGAAATTACCTATTAACACTAAAATGTGCCACACGGTTCAGAAAAATAAAAGCATCAAGACATATTCTGAACTTAAAACTCATGTTTTAGACATACAATGTATTTTGCAATCAGAAGATAACGTCTATTAATTCTAAAGAACTGAAGGAGATGGTGAATAGAAACAACCAAATCCATCTCTGACTTTCTTTTATTCCTAGACTGTAAAAGAAAAATAAGCTTCCTCCTTTTTTCAACTTCCAACAAACCAAGATTGCTGAATAAACTCACAGGAATAAAAACTTTCCTGCATGTACTGAAGAGTTTATTGTTGTCAAGAGGCAAATGATTGAATTGGTTCCATGCACTTGGCCAATGATTTCCACCAACGCAGTATTTGATTCACAGTTTCCAAGGAAATCACATCGGAAGTCATAGAAATATATTCTGTTTAGGTCTAAACACATCACCAAGTTTTAAAGAATTTGGGCCTGGGAAGATATTTTTGGTTTGTTTTTTAAGGGGGATCATCATAGCTCAGACTCTGTGTTGGAGAGGGCCATAGCCAATTACAAAATTCAAATCCAGTTTAAGAAAACTGATTTAGACCTTTGTATGAACAAAAATGCCTCTGATACACAGTTAACTACTTCCTTTCCCCGGCCACAAGAAGGCAACTGCATGCCATATCATCTCTGATGTTTCTTAGTTAAGTCTTTTCACTTTGAGCATTAATGGAAACGCTGGTGGGGAGACACTCTGTACAAATATTTTCGGTAAAGTTCCTTTGAATAACATGACTCCCTTTAGAAATGCTATCAACTTTTGACTCCAGTCTACAATTAGAGACCTCAAATCTAGGTCTGCCTTCTAGCTTCTAAATTCAAGCAGGACCCACTAAAATCATAGTTTGGCAGCCACACTTTTGAATGTGTGATGAAATCTGAGGTGTGCACATTGCACTCCTAAGAGAACACCTTCTCATTTCAGTATTCTGTTAAGTATTTATCTCCCCTGGCTTTACATTGTTGCAACGAACCATCACAGGGCAAACAACTGCCATGCCTCCTCCCCAGCCTCTCTCAAAAAACCCCTACAAAACTAAAATGATACCTATTGTCTCACTTTAAAGTGGAATTCATGCAATTATAATTAACAGATTGCATTTCCTTCAGGTTTCGGGTAAGATGCTCCCCAAAAGATTGAGTTTTAATGTTTTAAGATAACAGTAATAACTTTAATCAAATTAGCAGTACTATATTTTTAATGCATCTCTTAGCACGCTACTACTACTTTAGCTAAATAACCAACCGTTGAGCATAACAACTGTTATTGCAAGGAGAACAGTTGTGATACAAAGCATATCCCATATGCAACTCATTTTGTTGAAAATAAAATATTTTCCCTTAGCTGCCAAAACAAATTAAAGTTACTTTATTGGCTGATTGAAGAGAAGTGCGTTCAAGTCTATCATTTCTTTCCTTGAAGTGTCTGGAATCTGCAAGCAAAGAATACACTGCTCCCTTTATCCAACTGATGCACTGCTCAAGCACTAAGCTTATTTTGCAGCAAGGTTCACATCGATCCTAGGCACGCACCTCTCTTCACCTGCTTCTCTGAGCCTTAATCATTAGCCACAAGGAAATTGTCTCAGACAAATGACTCACCTGCCTTATCTCCCGAGTAGGTGATGAATGCTGCCAGCTTACTTCACAACACATGTACTCAGGTTAGCAGGAAGAATTTTCTCCCCTTATAACAACTAAATTTGGTGACAAAAATTTTTCCTCATCCTCTTCTGGATTCCCAATGGGATTTTTTTTTTTTTTTTTAAATTTTGCATTAATAATAATTGTATGTACGTTCTTAAAATAATGGAAATGGAAGTTATGAATGTAGTGCCAATGACATGCAACATGTCAGTTCTCCCCATTTTTCCTGCCTGCCAAACTACTACTTGCAAAATGTAGGATCACTCTTTAGAAACACAGCAAGTCTCTTCCCATCTCAGATCTATCTCAAGAAGAGATCTCTCAACTCAGTTTTATCTTGGATTCAGCTTCTTTAGACACCAGACAACTACATCTTTTCTGAAAGTAATATTGATTTTCTCTTAGTCCTTACTAGACAGCCATCTACCTGCCTACACTGACCACAGCCTTCCCCACTCCCATGAAAAACAAAGGAGCCCACTACCTCGTTGGCACCCACAGAACTGATCACACAGCTGATCTTAGTGTTCTCTTTAGACTCCAGGTAAATAGCCTGGCTCTTGTGGTACCTGCAAAAATAAAAAAAAATAAAAAAAAAAAAAAGAAACATATGAAACCATTAGCTGTCCAAAGACTGAGAAAAGAAACAGTAGTAAGATTGATAAAGCTAGGATTCTACAAGCATTTGGATAGAGTAAATACGAAGTCTGTCTGTCTGTCTTTCTACACCACTTTCCCCATCTTCATCAACATAGCAGTGGTCTGATTCCACACACACACACTGCATTTAAACGATGCTTCAGAATGCACGAAGCTCTCTCAATTCACATTCAATTCTGTAGGCAAATTACTGAAAACAGATTTCACATCTGAAAGAGGGAGGGGCAGAGCACCAAGCCACAAGATAAGAGAACACTGACTGACAATAAGCCCATGCTTAAAGAGTTAATCAAACTAGCCTTTCACATTTCAGACACAGGATGGATTTTAGAAGGCAACTCCATATTATGCCTGATAAAATGTGACAGAGCAAATCACAGATACTAAAAAGTTATTCACATTCCCCAAAATTACTAGTGCACCACCACCACCAAAGTGAATTGTACTCAATCAGTGCAGTCTATGTATTGCTTAAACAGAGACCTCAAATTTCTAATACTGTCTTATTTTGTGAAAATACCCAAAATGGTAAGTGATGGGTAACTGACTCTGTAAGAAGCTGTATATACCTGCCATAAGGAGGCTGTGTCTAAGCATATCCATTTTTCCCCCCTTTTAGATCATATTTTAGTCATGCTATATATTTTTCTTAGTGCATTTTGTATAAAACAAAGTAAAAACTTCGAAATTCATAACTCTGAATTGTTTGATTTCATGGTCTTGCCTTCTTCGCAGACCATGTTTCTGGTAAGTGCTGCAAAGTGTGCTAGACAAAATTCCCCAGTTTCTGTTTATTCTGCCTAGGAGAGTTCTGTAGGCAGAACTAATTATACTGAAACAGATTATTTGTAAGTAAATAATCTTAATCAAGAGAGCACCAAAATGCTTTATAGTTATAAAAGCATAACTATATTTCCACCTTTACCCTACTCATGATGTGCTTCATATTTAACTGGGCAATCCAAGTTGCAGAATCACTGCACGGAGATTCCCTCAGCAACTACTCAGTATGCAACTCCCTGCAGTCTGATTGGCTGACGGCCATTTGTCAAAATGCATGGATTTGCATAATCTTTACAGTTATTTCTACCATAACCATACTGTAAATATGGAAATCTTCCAATAGTTTATTCCATAATCTCTTCCTACTGGCTCGCGTACTCAGAATTTTCACACTGCTTGCCAGTAACAAGAATGATAGTGTCAGCTTTCAGCCTTCCAAAAATACTAATTACCAATGGGCTGGGCGAGGTAATGAAAAAAAAAAAAAAAAAACCACCTCAAATTCTGCAACCTTTAGACACTTGTGCGCAACCATTATTCTTTCTCCCTCATTTTAACAGACAGGATGTCAGTGGGTTCCAGGGCAATGTAATAGCAGCAATGATCTCAGCCAAAAATCTCAGTTTACTGAGCTCAGATGATCATTAATTGATATAAAGGAACAGTGTAAGCTACTACAAACCAGACCTCACTAAGATAAGACATAAAAATCTCAGTCCAGCAGTGTCCTACCATGCCATGCTGTCAGTGCTTAAGCAAGGAGAATTGATGATCTTGATAGAACCAGTGCACACGCTTCCGAGTGCGGAAGATACCACTGCAAATAACAGCTCTCAAGTGATACCTGTGCCTGCACAGATAATGAAATAATTTTCCACTCAAAGCTGTTTCTTCCAACTTTTGATTATCAGTGAATTCCAAAGCTAATGACACATAGGAAGCTGGCTTCAGCCCCTGGATTTCACATCACAAGTTACTGTCCAGCAGTAAATCTATGTTAACTGTGCACAGGAAAGGTAAGTTAACAAGTTAGTTCAGCATTTTTTCATTGAAGAGTTGTCTCAACTGTCTCATGCTTCATGCACGCAGAGAGACAGGTCAGCTGAAGGCACAGCAGCCTGGTACATCTCAGTTACATGTTCATGTCTCAGCCTTTTGCTGAGTTTATATACCCACAGGGGAACAGAGAGGTAGAACTGAGGGAAAAAAATTCCATTGCATTTTTCATCTGAAGTAAAGTTGGCTTTCAAGAGAAGGAAAGTACCAAACAACTCTTGCTTTTGCAGTAGGTAAAATACACCACAATATTGACAAGTGAGGCAAGCAGAAATAATTCCACTTTCTGCTACAAAATATTTTCCTGAAAGGCCAAGATTTTCAACTGCATCTCCATCAGAAGATTGAAAGAAATCACTCTGCCTTATTGTATGCAGACAAAGCTAAAAGCAAAAAGATGGTTGTTTTACAGTGAGTTGTATTTTAGGATCTGACAGGGGGGCATGGAGCAAATTGACTGAGGATAAAAAACTGAAGTCTAATTCCACATCCATCTGAAACTCCCTATACAAAGTCTCCACTTTGGAGATATGTTTGTGAAATGTCTCTGCAAGACCTTAGGGAGTCCATTACTAGCCTTAAACATTCACTACTGAGATAATGGTCCTTCATGGCTGCTGTCAGGAAACAGAGAAAGTAGGCACTCCCAAGCCATCAGTTTTATTATTTCTGGTGCATGCCAGCAGCTACAGCCTTAATACACCTTGGAAAAAATTACCCACCCACTATCAAGAGTTACTTCATTATTTTAAAATACTAGCTACTTTGCACAAGTACTATTACTATCAATCAAAAAAATCTAAGCAGGATTATTACAACCAAAAAATGTAAAATACTTATCTTAAAACAGCATAAGAACAAGGAAGACAAGAAAGGCAACAGCTGGAGGCAACAGCTGGAATTCCTGACAGTGAGACCCCCATGACAGTTGAATTCAGCAAGATGAAAATATCTGTTAGTGTTTTATGTCCCAACTAGATACCTTTCAGAGAGAGCTAGTGCTTTTGAGAGATTCATCTGGGCTCACTGAAGCTCTCACAGGTTTAAATTTGGTGGGAGCTTGGGAGCTTTACTGACAGATTACTCCAGATTCCTTTTTTTTTTTTTTTTTTTTTTTTTTAACTTATGCAACACTTTACAGTACTCCACATGCTTAAAAATTCTGAAGAACAGGTTATTCATCCAAATATATCCTAGAGGATAGTCACTTTACACAAAAAAAATTATGAAAGCAAAACAAGAACTTCACGAATTTGTGAAGTGACAGTAGCCTGTTCAGTTCATGTCTGCTTTACGTTTCACGGAAGTTTAAGCTCCAGGCAGTGGCTTTTATCAGAGTTGTATACATCGAACCCTCGATGAAACTTCATTGAGGGAAGACTAGCAGAAGGAAAAACTGACCAACTGTACAAGATGGCTGTTGTGTAGAAAACAAGCTTCACGCCTATCATTTCCCGCCATAAAATTACAACCTCGTCACTTGTTATTTTGAGCTACCAGAACACCAAAGTAGGCTACAAATAAGCATATGACTTGCAAATTGCTTTCTGCTCAAGGAGTACTAGATTGCCCCCTTGACTATTCAGTTTTGCATGTCTCACGGATTAAGTTTAAGACCTACTAAGATTTCTCTGCAAAATTTAATATTTTCCTTGTGTTTTGTGAGGCTTGCACAGCTACATGCCCATAAAACTTAACAGAGCTAAATCCAATCAGCAATTCTGAAGTTGCTTGTCCCATGTGGGTTTGATCTTTAAAGGTTATTTGGATTTATTAGAAACATTTTTCATTCTGCTCATCTGGTGCACAACATTTCTTCCGCCACCTTGTGGAACGATGGGCTAGTGTTCTACAAAACTGAACACCAGGACTGTGAATACTGCCGACACCACTGTACCTGCAGTCACAGAGTATCTGTATCCCAGCTGACCGCTTCACAGCTACATCACACTGTGTCTGCTGGTGGCTCTCTTACTTAACATTAGGTTTGACAAAAAAGGTTCCCAAGTGTCAGCACTACTGACTCCATGGAAAAGATTTAAGTCTCCTTTTATTCAAGCCAGTAGTTACTCCTGAAAGTCTATGAGGTCTAAACACTCCATTATCACTTCTGATTTACCAAAGTTGCAATGATTAGCCCTTGGAGGAAGTGGCTAACCTCTGCCCAAAACCATTGTGTCCTCAAATTCTTTTATCAAAGCAATTTCTCTCTGCAGTCTTTGTCTCCTCGCTACACAAGGCTCAGACTGATTAAAACAGAAATTTACCAGGACTTACCATCTCTTATCATAGTAGAGTTTTCCATCTTCTATCCGGGCTTCAAACCTCTGTGCTGGAGACTCTGCTGGTGTAGCTGGGAGGTGTTCGGGAGAGGAGGGAGAGGCTGAGAACAGGAGAGAGACTGTGTTTAAGACCAGCATGTGTCCACCACACAATAGCAAATCTGACTGCAGAATTGCAATTAATAAGGTCATATTAAGCAGAAATAATAAGCACAGAAAGCTATAAACTCCAATTTCCATCAGAAAAACGTTCTCTATTGGGACGAATAATTCAATTTCTGCCTTGAGTATATAAATTATAATATTCACTGAAATATAACATTTATCTGAAAAAATATTGATACGTAGGTGATAGACAATATGTCCTTGATTTTCTTTTAATTCTCATCTATAGTAAAGTAGTTAAATAGGGTCAGAATTACTTAGGCAAGTTAGTACCACTGTCTTGAAATAAAGTGTACAGACACATCTAGAGAGCTGAGGGCATAAAACCGTAAGTTCTCAATCCCTCCGTCTACCTGACAAGCAGGCAAACTGCCCAGATGCATCTGAATATAACGGAAAAACCTCTTTACACAGTGAGACTGTCCCATGCCCAAATGTTTCAGCCACCAAAGATGCATACACCTCCCTTCCCAACCCTGACAAACTTCAGAACAGATGAAGAGACTCCACACAGCACCCATTCGCCACAGCAGCTACACAACGAACAGCAATTACACAGTCAAAACAATTATACAGTCAAATTACACAGTCAGCAATTGTACAGTCAGAAAGTCTACAGTGTAATTCTCTGTTCAAAACAGCATGACTGTGAACAAGTTCCAATGCAACTGTTAACTCACCTGGTCTCTTGGGTGATTTAAGCTACATGGAAAGAGAGCAAAGAAGCATTAGAGATCTGACATGAGCCACAGAAGTCTGCAGTAATAATTTCAGACAGTCTTACTTTCCATGCTCTAAATGGTTCTTTTTTTAAATGTACTGTTAAGTGGCATAACACATAACCAGAACAGCATGCTATAAACAGCCAGAGGTGTAGATAGTCAGTATCATGACACAAGAGGTCTACAGACTGAACTTGAGAGCATTCAGATAATCCACTACAACAAGTCAAAACCAAACCCATCTAACATGCTATATTTTTGAACATGATCCAACATTTCTCAGGGTACACAAAACACAGGAGATAAATCATTAGAGACACCTCAAGAGCTGGCACAAAAAACATGCTCTGCTACCATCCTCAAAAGCCTTAATGAGCAGCCTCTATTATACGAAATTATATAAACCTTACAGTGTTTAGCAAGAAAGCAATAGGTTAATCAAACCTAGAAAAGCTATAAACATACACACTGCACCCTATCCAGTTTACTGAAGTATCACGACAGGGGGGAGAAAAAAAAAAAAAAAAAAACCACCAACCAAAAAACCTAAAAACCACCATCCCACACTAAGGCCTAAAACAGAGGCAGCCTGTGATCTCACAGAAAGACGTGTTAACATCTGTTCAGCCGTGCGGAGGAAGAAAGAAACTCCTTAAGATAGCTCATCACTTGGTTCAGACAAAAGGTAACATTTTTAGATGACAGTCATTTTAATTAGGTTAATTAAACCTATTAAAATAAAAGGGAGGCGATACCATCTTGCTAAATCTTTTATTGTGTTACTTCAGAAAGCCTACTGGGATGAAATAGTCCCACATCTCAAAAAGGAACATAAAACAGAGAGCTCTGTTCTCTTCAGGGGAAAGCATTAGCTTTCTCTTTAAAACAAAGAAATACAAATCAAGCAATAATCCCTACCTTATTCAGTGTTCTCAGGTCCTCCATTATTTGCTCATCAGTCAACAAATAATTTAGCTGAGGTATCCAGAATTAAGGTTCCCATAAGCTCTTGACAATCAAGGCTAAAAATTAAAGGTCAATGACATTTCACTTGACTAAACGTAAGCCAAAAGGTTTCTGTAAAGTTGCATAAGATTTTAATAAATGTCATACTTGAGCTTTTTTTTGTCATATGAATTAATACAAGTCCATCTCCACAGAGCCTCATATTTAGCAGCAAATAGAGTGCAAAAATCATTTTAACTTATTCAGACGTAACCATCAATGAAAAACCTTTAGTGCACTGACATTTACTTCATGGAGGCATCAAGCACTAGCATTTTCAGTGTTTTTCATCTTGCATTTCTGTAGAGAACAATCTGGGAGCTGAAACACAACAGACTCGCTTCAGATTTTGTACAATGAATCCAAATCCCACCCAAACCTAGGAAAAGAAACTCATGATTTTGCAACTCAGTAAGCAGGAATAGAGAGATAGGGAGAAGAGGGGAAAGCCCCACCAAAAAAAAAAAACAAAACCAAAAAAACCCAACCACAACAACAACAAAAAAACAACCTCGAAAAAGATCCAGAAAATAAAGCCAGAGGCACAAAACACATCCTTGTGTGGATGAAGATAAATAAGAGCCTACCATTCACCTGGAAACAGAAATAAAATCTCAGAATACAGAAGTTAGTGTATTTTAGCCTTATTAGAGCTCCGCTGTCATTTTGTGTAGTTTCACAACTGCATCTTCCTACTTCCCTTTTCTACTGCTCCTCTGTCATTTCCACACAAGAAAAACCTAAGTACACAGAAAGAAAACAATACCCAAAGGACTGGACCCTCTCTCCAGCTTTCATCTACAGTGTTTCTTCAAAACAACTGTTAAGTGAAAAGTATGCAAAGTATTAACCTAAAGTTAACAATTGCTAGGCTGCATTTTAAGGATTTTGGTTCTGATGGGACTTTAATCCTCTCCCCAGTGAGGAAAGGTAGACAAGAGTTTCACACTGTGGCTGCTGTATCATGCTCAATTAGTAGGTCATGTTCACTATGAAACTCATTTATTTTGGATGAGATAGGGGCGCTAATAAATAGATTTTTTTTCCTGAAAGAGTGAACAGAATCTCCAACCAGAAAGAGGTTAATTAAAACTGGAGATGTTTGTGACCATCCCGCACGAACTCTAGAAGTTCAAGGTTTGATATTGCCTTCAGAAAATGTGAGTCACTCAGAAGTCGTAAGATAAGGTTTTTTAATCTGATTTAAGCCATACAAGTTTTGAATCTAATAATAAGCCTCTGCAAAGCAAATATCATTGCCTTCCTTTCCAGATGAATTTAATATACAAATAGAAAAAGTGCCTATCATCACAGAGGAGCTAAAAACGTATTTCCAGAAGCCAAGGGACAATTTAATTATAATAAACATGCAACAAGGCAGAAGAGAAGGATTACATACACATGTTTTTCTCTCTCTCGTGATATGTAAAAACAAGATGGATTTTCATCTTCTTTTTTTTATTCAAAGAACAAATCTAGCACTCCTTGCTTTTGCTATGCATCTCTCTGGATTAGAGATCTGAAGCCTTTATCGGAAATGGAAAAACTAGTCTGATATGACAAATATGATCTTTCTGGCAAATGTTTTTTCACATCTTGAAATGAGAAAAGCTTTGGCTCATGTAAAAAGCCATTTAACTATCTGTGGAACCAATTACCTCAACATTTATATGTAATGTTCTTTTAAAGTTTTGCCTTTGTGAAAAAAATTGCCTGAAGAATTCAAACTATTCTCACTGACCAAAAAAAAAAAAAAAAATCAAGTAAGTTATCTCATGACACTGTGAAGTTTAAGTTATGATACCAAGGGATCTCCAAAGACTGGTTGTGTTATTTTAGTTTATCACACATTATACATGACAAATTGTACTTCAGTATTTCCTAGATTAAAATCTGATCCTAGCACCTTATTTCATTTTCCTGTACAAAACAACACAGATGCAGGTAGCATGCTGGCCTCAAATACAATAGCCCTCCAATTACTCTGTAAAAGGATATCAGGGGCAGGTTTCCTCCTCTTGTCTGGGATAGGAACGGGATCATTTGGTCGTCGCCTCAGTTTCCTTGTCATAATAGGCTTCACCTCCATTGAATCTGTAGAGTAATGAAGTTGGAGAGCTGATAAGACTAGAGGGAAAGGAGTAAGAAGCAGCAGCTTTCTACACAGGGCACAAGGAAAATAATCTTTCCTCTTTCATACAGAAAATGGGATTTTTTTTTTTGTGATGGCTTCCAGCATCCAAGCTGGAACTGCTGACAGTGAATACAAGTTCTCTTTCATACCAAGTCACTGTTCAAGTAACAGCGTTGCGATGCCATGGTTACAGCTTTTGTGGGCTGGAAGTGGCACAGTTGGTTTGGGGGCATTTTCCAGCTCCTTCAGGTATAGATAACAAGCACAATGATGCTACAAGGGTTCAGGGCAAATTTCTTTAATGCTAATGCTATCTGCTTTTGAACAGATCATTTAAAAGGCAGAGTTGATAGAGTCCTTTGCTAACAAAACTTGGATCGTTAATAGCATGTAAAACCAGCTACAAATCAATTGCTCTCTTTTTCTTGCCTTCAAGCTGGAAAAATAGCTTTGTCAAAGGAATACAGATAATTACTGCATTCAAGACTGATACAAGTCTGCCAGAGTAATTTTAAACATAAATAGTATTTAAATTCAGATTATCTAAAAATGTTTCAAATTATGATTAATGAAATGAACCTAATTAAGAACATGCAGAGCAGCAGTTGACAGGAAATAAATTGTAGTATATGCACTGGGGAAAAAGAAAAAAATCTGTTTAAAATTGAAACACAAGTCTCATCACCAAGTAATTATCTGAAATTACAGTTTGTCCAAATGTCTACAGGTAGTCTTAACTGAACTACTCAAACTCTCACAAATCATTCCTTAATTTATGAAGATATCTTGAACTGGCAACCAAGAGACCACATCTTAAATGCTAAACACATCATGTCAGCTCTCCTTTATGTGCTGAGAATTATTCGCCCATCTTTAAGTACACCTGAATCACATCCTAGGTAGCACTTAAGTCTATGAAGCCTCTTCGGCTCCCTCTAGATGCTAAAACCTTGAGCAGCTATGCACGTTCAAAATACACCAAATTACCTTTCTCCTTATCTCAAGGGTGAACAAGGATGACCATGCTGCACATCAAGGGAACAAGTATTATGAAAAAAGCTTTAAAAAAACAAAAAACAAACAACGAAGTGCCACCCACCGAGTGTATGCCAAAGGAAACCTTAGCTCTAGAATTCAATGCTAAATTTGAAAAACACTGAACATTAATAGCCCTGCAGATACTAAAAACGTAACTTACTGTGTTGAATGTAAGCCATTCTTCTCATTTGTTAAGACTGATTTACAACAGCCTCAGAAGAGGGGTTTGAAGCACTTACTCAAGGTGATAGGCAGCCAAGTCGGGAAGACTTTTTCTCCTTTTTAAAAATTAGTTTCAAATGAGTTGTCACAGAGTTATCTATATTGCTTAAAATGTGAAGAAGGCAGAGAGATCAATTTTCTTCTCTATCTTAGCATCCTGTGTCTTAAAACTGTGACAATTCAGCTGAAAGTCAGCACCAAACAATTTTTCAGAAAAAAACCCAGAGTTTGAGAGTCTTACATTCAGAAACATAGATGATGTACTGTTAAACATTTGAAGAACTTTATAAAGTTTTCATGAATCTCTCGAGAATCTTAAAGGAAGTTCTGAAGAGCTGCTAAAGCACCAACAGATTTAACCTGAAACAGTCTTGCATGAGGCTTAATAGTTAAGAACCACACTATACAGTGCTCCAGAAGAGGAGGCAACTATTGCAACCTAACAAAACTGCAACACTCCCAGCACTCACAGATGAGCCTATGCATCAGGTTGCCAACTTGCATCCTTGTATACACTGAACTTCCATAGGTTTTAAAAACCATCGAGTCCACATCAGTTCCAGTATTCTTATTTCTTAGCCTCCAGCGCATGTTCACAACAAAATCCATTACTTCTGAAGAAATCACATTGCATTTCTACTAGTCTGGAAGGAAGGAGATAAGGGAGGGCTAACACACACAGAATGGATCTCTTCTCCACAGTTACTTACATGCCTTTTCCTAGAGTTATATTTGATGAAGCAGCTCACCTCTTCAGGACACACAACAACGGGGGGACACATTTCCCTGAAGAGGATTAATCTGGTCCCCAAATCAGACTACTAAATACTTCTTTTTACCCCTCCTCACTCTCCCTTTGACTCTGCAAATCCAAATCCTGATGTTAACAGCTGTCCCACTGACAGAGAGATTGGATTCCTTCAGACTCCTAGAACATTGGTATGCAGATTTCCAAAGGTAAGATCTAGTCGGATCCTGATCCACTATTGAAAATCTGCTTACAAGTATCCCAACCTAGTAGTGAACAGACACAGGCATAGGATAACAATAGCAAAGTTAAGGCTGAGGCACAGTTTGTAAGATCAGACTAGACTTCATAATTAAAAAAAAAAAAAAAAAAAAAGATCAGGGAAACAGCATAGCTCAAGCTGTTTTCCAGATTAGCCCTAACAGTTTGTACAAAAGCCAAAAGCACTCTTGAATATGTCCAAACAGGTTTTAATCCTCACTTCTGAATGCTAATTAAATTATTAGCTTACATAACTTCTGTAGATACTATGCAAGAAAGATATAAAAGGTCTAACTCATGTACAGGCCTCAGCAACGCAACCAACATTATCTGTCCATGAAGTGAGGACAGGTGAGTGCTCCTAAAAAGAGCATAAAATCAGACTTTTGGTTCAGTATCACAGCAACACAATTTGTGAAGGAGGCTATCTGCTTAGCTCCACTGTGTCAATTACTGCAAAGAGCATTGCCAAGGCACCAAGGGTACCAACTGGTCTCATGAAAGAAATCTGTCCATTTAATGTCCATTTTCCAGAGTCTGGACACAAATGTAGCTCACAAATCTATTTTTCTGGCTTTAAGTAGCATATTTCAATCTTTATTGTTTGCCTTTCTTCAACTTCTTGACCACTTATGACTGGAAAAAAAAAAAAAAAAAGGACACAGTCTGCAACCTGGCACCACCGGTTAGGTCAATATTGTGGCATATCTCGATAGTTTTATTGCCAGATGTCAGGAACTACAGAAGCCCCTTTCCCTGCATTTAAGAAAGCCTATCCACTCCGCTGCTTCACTGGCACTATTTTGATTCACCTGTTAGTAATTCAGGTCACTGAATTTTATTTTGAACTGCTTTCTCCATTAAAAGACCACCAATTTGTGTTCTACATCTGTTGGCATTTGGAAAGCTTTAAAGCCTTCACGCTAGCTGTCTGTATAAACCAACATTGCTACCTTTATATCTTTTTTTCTAAGCAGTAGCAGAGTGGATAAGAGAAATGACAGATGCCTATCTTGTTTTTACCTCCTGTTAATTCCATGGTTAGCTTTTCATTCTCAATCATCTTCTTTTTCTCTTCCAACTCTGCAATCAAATTTTCCTTAAGCTCAATTTTCTTATCTTCAAACTCCTTTGCTGCTGCCTTCTTTTCCTTGACGTAATTTTTTTCCACCTGATCTGTCTAATGCAAACCAAAAGAACAAAAAGGTTAACTAAGGAACCAATGACTCAAGTTAACAATATCAGAACAGCTTCTTTCAACTGCTGTACTGATTAGCTTTTCAGTTCAAAACTGTAGCCAGTTCTAAAGATTACCAATATTCATAATCAACAGAAAACCATCTAAAAATGACTAAGTAAGCAGTACTATATTGGCAAAAGAATTAATTATTTTTAAAAAACATTTTATGTTGCATACCATATCAAGTCTCTAGCATAGAGCACTTCAGATTTATAAACAGCACTATCATTTACTACCTTAAACAAGCTTTTTAAACAAGCAAAATGCACAGCCAGCATACAGCAGCCCAAGAGCAAATATTTAATTTTATTTTAATGACAAAGTCCAGAAGTTACTTGAAGTAATACCAACAGTAGGTTGTACTACATCTCAAGTGTAATAATGCTAGCTAGAGAAAGAAAATTTCTTTAAGCCTTCTGGGAAGGTTTAAGTACTAGTTGATGAAACAGGACTTTTACACCTCTTCCATCTAGTTAATATATATTTTGATAAATTAAGAGTACTTACTTCCAGCTGGAGGAACAGTTCTGAAAGAGAAGACAGACTTAATTTATTATCTTCAAAGATGCACAAAATGACTTCCCTAACATTTTAAGTCATTGAATATTGCAGCCAAGAGAGGCAGTGAACTAGTGTACGTACTCATCCAAACTCTACTCTCACAATGCATTTTTATGCTGAAAATATAGTAACTATGAAAAAAATCCACAAAAATATATTGTTAATTGAAGTTTTCTACAGATTGTCAAGCAGATTTGCAAAGCTTACACAGCAGTATTCCATACTACTCAGTTCAGCTACTATTCCCAGCAGTACTAAGCATGTAGTCCATCTTTCTTCCAGTTTAATTACAATCAATTAATACTAGAATCAAACTTCCCAGACAGAAGCTTGAAACATGTAGCTGAATGTACGGCTGGCAAAAATTCAGTTTAAGCCATCTTCATGAATTTCAGCAATGACTGGTTCAGAATAATTCTGCAGATGTTGGAAGATTCATCTACTCAACTCACATGTGTCTCATTTCAGGCTGTTTATGCCTGAGAAAACAAGCAAGGAAATTGTTATGTATCACTGAAGGTTAAGTTCTAACACACAGCAATGATTAGTTCAAGTCAGACCTATGGATGAGGTGAATGGATTTCTGGGTGTGAGATAGTCCTACTACTGATGTTTGTGCAATTCCTAACAACTTGAAATTAAGCAGGATGGGAACCTTCCTGCGTTTCCTGGAGGACATAATGCCCAAAACAAAATTTTTACTCAAGGTAGTGGCAAGAAAAGCCAACTAAGGCACCTAATCAGTCCTCAAGTCACCATATTTCACCAGCATATTAAGCTTTGGCAATACTTGAAATAGTAGAAACTTTTGTAAAGATCACAGGCTTCAAATATGTTTCAGAGAAGACTGTAGTAGCAACACTGTACTACTGTGCCTTTTTTTTAAAAATAATTTAAAAAAACCCCAACAAAATAGAAACCAAAGATGATAATGGCCCAGTAAAAATCAAACCTTTTGTTTGCAAAGGGCTCTACCAATTGAGCATGGAACCAGTATTATGGAGGTAATCAAATACAGGTAAATCTAAACTGTTGCTTTAATATCTGTGAATTCTCAAACCCCAAAACCTCAGCATGGGAAGGATAAACATAAAAGACCATTCTTCCTGGAGTACTAGGCACTAGGATTTTTTATCATAAAATTGAAAGTTATCACCATCTGCCCTCTTGTGGAAGAAATATGTTGCTGCAGCACTGGTCTTTGCCAGCCAGAAATACAAGTTTGCAGTTAGTCTTAATTTTATCAAAATAACCCAATATTACTAGAATGCAGCTCTAGTGTACATGAAATTCATCTCAGAAGACAGATTCCTGTTAACAAGAAGTAGCTCAATTCACTTACATTCCTCAAGCAAATCCTTTACCATCCCAAGCACTTTATGAAAGATACACTTTATACTATTCAAAGGTTGGAGTACGTTAGCCATCATACAACTGCCACTGCCTGTCATATGTCCCAGAGTAATAGCCCAGGCGTTACAGGATTCATCCAACTTTTCTAAAGGAAGAACAGCTACATTTCCTACTTCCACATAATAGCTTCTATAAAAGGCCCTGCTTCAGTATCCAAGATAAGAACCTACTGGAAAGAGAGCAAGAGGGAGGGCAGGCAAACTGATCTGATTTCCAAGCCATTTCTCTGCAGTAACACAATAAAGGCTACCCAAAAGGACTGAGAGCTAGGCACTTTAAAAATTAACTTGAGCCTTCGCTCCTGAAACAGAGCGCCAGAACACAAAGCACAGGCAGCCCATTCAGTGTCACAGCTATACAGAATAACAGTTTCAGCAGCAAACCCTCTGTATTCATTGTTCCAGGGCACAAAACAGATCTCTGGGAAAGCATGTAGTCCTAACTTCCCACTCCTGCTAACTGAAAGAAACAGCTCACCTGAAGGTTTCGGACAAGTTGCACAAAAGAACAAGCCGAAGTGGGAGACTGTAGGTTAGGCATGGTGCCAGATAAAAATGAAACAATTTTTTTACTTGCGCTTTTGCACACAAATGAAGACTAGAACTGTTTATTGGTGTTTAGTAAACAGTCAGCAAACAATGTTGATGGGGGGTGGGATCAAGACAGATCCCGTCATGCTTCATGCACTCTCAAAAAAACCTACGCGATACCCTCAGAAGCAGAAGAACCCTTTGCTCCAGCAAGTTCCTTTTCTTTAAAGGACAGAATTACCATTATTGTTCTTCAGATGTTATAAAAACCATTAATTTAAGTTGTATGCAGCATCTTAGAAAGAAATTTAGCTTACCTGCATTTCGTATCCTTTCTTTGTACTGCTGGTCCAATTTTTTCATTCTTTTCTGATATTCCTGAAGAGTACCTAGTTGAAATAAATTGTGGATTCCCATTGGAATTTTATTTTTTTCAAGTATTGCATTTTCTCAGGGAGCCATACACCACTTGAAACACAAATACTAATATCTGAAATCAGAAAACTACAGTTCTAGTTTGCTTATTTTGATAAGCACATTCCCCATTTTTTCAGAAAGCCGACTACTCCTTTTAAGAAATGCTTTAGGACACAGAGGCTTAACTACAAGTGTTTAGAGGGAAAAAGGGTGGGACGTGGCTGACATTTTTCACTAAGCAGCATGTCTGAGAGCCACCATTCAGTGAAGGATGCTGCTTACATCCTTCAAAACCCTCATCCTTCTATGACCTTTGAAAAGTGCTGTAAATTGTTTAGAAAAAAAAGCTATCCCCTTCAAAGCTTACCTTCCTGCAGTTGTTGTAATTGCCTCTTCAGAGATGCCAGTTTGTCCTGATACATCCTGCAAAGATAGAGGGCATGCAACTTTACTTTGAAAAACAAACATACATCATTTATTTCACCACCTGTTTAGGTAGGTTACAACATGTTTACACGGAATTAAAAAGCTTTTCAGAAGAACTTCAGGAAACAAACAAACAACAACTACAAGAATATTATTCAAATGAAAGGTTATCATTCTGTCTAAAAATCCTGCCACCCCATTGGTTTTACAATGCACCCAAACCAATTGTTTTGGGAACAGTTCTGGGTAAAATAGGATTTTTTTTTTTTTTTTTAAATGTCAAAATCTAAAATGACATTTAGATCTACAGACACCAGAAACTTTACAACAGAATCATTCTGCCACTTTGTCAAGTCTTAATATTTGTGTATTAGTTTCCCACTCATAAAACAGAAGGCTTTTCCGCACGTAGATCTTGACATTATAAAAAACCCCAAAGTCTATTCCTGGCGCTGTTGCAAACTTGTGTTTCCTTTCTCACATATCTGTGGTTTAACACAGGCCAAGTCTTCCCGACCTGTATAAAAACATATCTCTGCCAGTAAGCAATAACACAAAATACTGCAGATACACCTGAAATTCAAGGGAAAGTATTTCAAGCCCATCTTCTTGGACAGGACTAGCATTCTATTGTTTAAGGGGTTTTAATAGGCATCTTGCTTTTTGCTTGGCTTATATAAAGTAGATCTTTTATTTTATTTGAAGGATCTGTCTGCAGCAGGATTCATTTGCAGCAAAACTCAGCTGCTCCCAGAAACTCGTACCTATTCCTTTGTTCAAAGCAGTAGCAGCGCTTAGTTTCTTGAATACATATAGAACAGAGAGAGTAACTGAGGAGAGAAGAAATACAAGTATACGGACTCATTAGCTATTATGTTGGGCTAGGCACTTAAGAACCCCAATCTTGGCCCAAAACATTGCAAAGTTTTATGCAAAAAAAAAAAAGAAAAAACCAAATAAACAGAACATTACCGTACTTTTGATTAGAATGGGTTACTTACTGTTCTTTCATTTCTACAAAGTCCTCTTCCTCGTGTTTTGCCAGGTCAGTTTCACTGGCATCCTCAGTGTCTAAATGAGGTAAAGAACGACTTGTTAAAACTAAAGTAGTATTAAGAAAAACCACAAAGTAGTAAGTTATTTAAAAACAAAGAAATTAACAAACAAAAAAAAAAATTCCCAAACCTTAGGCAATTTAATCTCAAATACACAACCCGATAGGCCTCCAGAGAGATGACTTCAGAAGTGAAATGAACCGTCTCATCTCCTTCCTGCAAGCTAATCTATATAAATCCTCTGGTAATTTTGCAATGAAGCTTACATCAAGTCCAAACAACTTCAACTTCAGCTACTCTGGTAACTTCTTCCCAGTTTAAGACAACAGGTTCTACATTAACACTCACATATACAAAGGTGAGACAGAAACAGTCTAAAGACTCTGAAAAATGTTTCACAGACTTCTTCCTATAGTTTCGCCCATGACATAATATACTGTATGGAAGACAACAACTGAAACAGCTGTAACTGGTTCTGCATCTTGACCTGAAACACTCCAAAATGAAAATACTATGACTAGATGCTGTTAGGGTTGACCACAAAGGTCTCGCTAAAGATAATAATGTTACTTGCCGTGATCTGAACTTGACTTCTCAGCTACACGGTGCACAGAAGTACTTCAACATTTACACATAACAAAGACCAGCACTACCATAAAGATAGCCCAAATTTTATGAATAAATAACATAAACCACAAACAAATTAAATCAGTATGGGACTGCTAGTTTTCTGCTATGCCTTTTCAGGCTTCTATTTATAAGACATGGGTAGCCAAGAATTAATTACCTTTCCTCCCCAAGGAGAGGTCAGTGCCTCCAGGCCAGAGTTGTGGCAGGCAGAGTACAGCTGTAAAGCCTAAACTACAGCTACGTTCCCTACACATGGACGGGGGCACCAGGCCCTTAAATCAAACCTTTCTCAGATTTTTCTTAAACTGTGAACAAACGCTTTAAGCTTACATGTATGAAGATAAAATTCAACACACCAAAGATAAAACAAAAAGTTTTTACTGAAGGAAAAATACTTAGATGTCTAGGTCACCATAAAGGACTTCCATACTCAGTTTACTTGCGTGCAGCCACGGAGAGCCCCACACTGACCGGTATGCTGTCATCCTTTGTAAGGAGCTACAGGTTCGGCTCTGGCACCTCATTCATGAACGTACCAGACGTGATGGAGGACTCTGGCTGACAGAGCAACAGGCACTGTCAAAGGGTCATTCTTCACCTCCCTTGTATGTTATTTTATGGGTCCTACACCCCAGAATACTCTGGGTTTTACTTCCATTTCCTCTTCTCCACTGCTTTCCTGGTCATTCTGCAAAACCCCTCTTTCCTCTAACATCCTCTTGCACCCCCTTACTTCTGTCCACGCTGTCTTCTACCTTAACTGCCTCATTCCCGCGTGCCCCTTCACACCACAGCAATATAAACAAGTTCCACACACCAGATTACTCCACTACTTTTACCCTGTTGTCCCACAGGCTCAATCCCACCTCCTCACTGCTCCCCCCTTCTCTCACTGCCTCTTCTTCACCTGGGAAACCACTTCAGTTCCACCTCTCCATCGGCTTCGCTTTTCTGCTCTTCCCCAGGGAAGCCCAGCAATCTAACAGGCCCTTGTTCTCTTCGCGTTTTCTTGCTGCTCCAGACCACCTCTCCACCAAACCCCACCCAAGCCTTTCTTCCCCACTCTCCTCCACCTCCCCAGCGCACCTGCCCGGAGCAGTCCCCTTCTTCAACCCGCCATCCCGGTGAGAGCCCCCCCCACCCCCCGTGAGCCCCAGGCGCCTCCGCT
>JAYKAV010000489.1:1029618-1067731 GCA_035582835.1 Phoebastria nigripes | reverse complement strand
GACGGGACGCAGCCGCCGCCGCGGGCCCGCGCCTCCGCCCGGCGCTCGGCAACGGCGCCAGGACCCGCGCCGCCACTTCCGCTTCCGGGCGGCCGCCCCACTGCCGGAGCGCCGCGCCGGCGAACGCGGCAGGCACCTAAAGGGGGTCCTTGGAGGCGGAGTCTGGAGGAGGACGCGGGTTCGAGTCCCGGCCCCGCGGGCCAAGGCTCAGACCGCGCCTTGTGCGTGCTGCGGGCTTTCGCTGCCAGGCTTCGCTCTCCGGGGCCTTACGGGGGGAAAGGCGCTTTGCCTGGACGCCAGCGACCCGCATTCTGACTTTCTGCCACCAGGATGACCCCATCTGCCACGAAACGCCTGCATGGCAGGGCACAGACGCGCAGCGGGGCCGCGGCTCGCCCGGCGAGGAGCGGGACCTGGCGGCGCTGGGAACGGGCTTGTTATGACACCGGCACTACTCTTTCCAATTTTTTTGGGGTTTTTTTTTAATACAGAAGTCGCTTCCACTGTGCTCCCAGCAAAGCACCGCCACGGTACTGCGGTCTCGCGTTCACCCAGGAGAAGCAGTTGCTTCATGCCGGTAAATGGCAGCTGTCACAGAACAGGCGTCCGCAGCCACGACGAACGTCTCACATCTGCCAGATGCAGGTTATCCTCTGAATGGACACGGCTACAAAACTAAGGACCAAGATCTAGATCCTGCAGTGAGATTCACATGCAGGACCCACTAAATACAGGATCCCACTCCATATGAAAATGCCTCCCATTGATATTTCAGGCTAAGTACCTCGATTAGCCCTTTTCTGCAACTACAAGTCACCCGGGAAGAACTAATTACTCTCACTGCCTCCAGCAGAGCCATACTAAACGCTTACCTTAACAGTTGTGAGGTGCATTCCTCAAATGCACAACTTATTGACTCACTGAGATACCACAAACATCTCACCAAGAGAAAGGAAACAGAATAGGTTTTATCTGAAGGAGCACTGAATTCAAAAACACTGCAGCGCTTTTTCAAACTTGCTGAACCAGGCACTCAGCAGCCGAGAGGAGCGCCAGGTCACACTCTTTGTTCTGAAAAGAATTGTAATAACGCAGCGTATGCACTTTGCTTTCCTGTAGCTCACCCCAAAGATCTGTTTGCCCTGACTATTTTTAACTCTGAACACCCATGCAAAGTATGTCCGATACCTTTTTACATAAGTAAATGTTACCTTTTACAGGAGATGAGGCTGAGACACAGCTAAAAGTCAACACTATTGAGAGCAGTTCCCAGACCTCAATGCCCTATTTGAGGGCATTTGGTTTGGCACGTGGGAGATATAACGCCAGAGCGGCTCGCCACCTCTCTGTCGCCAAGTAATGCCGGGTGCCAGGGGTTATCAGCATCTTGGAAAGCAATCCTTTACCTCTCTCCTCACGCAGGGCAGCGGTAGCTGGCAGGGCTGCCTGTGGCCACAGGGCGAACAGGAAAGGGTGTGGTGGCGGCGGCTGCCACATGGCACGAGCTGACTGGGTGCCCACGCTGCGCCCAGTGCCCACGGGTTTGTCCTCTCCCCGCAGACTTGCACCTGGCTTGAATCATTCAAGTAACTTTCCCAAAGTCATACAGTCGCAGAGTTAAAAATAGAGATGGGACTGGCTAAAGCCCTTTCTCAGAACTAACCAGAGCCCCCCTAAAGCTTTATAAACACTATTTTCCCCCTTTTTTCCCCATTTCCTGCCTGCGTCTCTTCCATCTGTCCATATATTTAGCCCACCAGCTCCCCTGCAAGCCTGGCTCGTACTTCTGGGCACAGCAAACTAGTTGCGAGTGTGTCTGAACCAAGGCTGCCCTTCCACGGTTAATTTATCCTGCGTTACACTGCCTCAGCGCTTTCTGTTTGTCTGAAGCCGGTTTACTCCTTCGGAGCAGCCTGTCTCTCACACATCACACAAAGGGCAGGTGCCTTCACTAATGTGAGGGCACTCAAGAACCTTTGAACAGAAGGAGCTGTGCGCAGCCAATGAGTAAGAAACTGCATATGGCTGCTGATGCAAAATTTTTTAGCTCATTCTGTGGTCAAAACTGGAATCTCACTTGCTGCTGCTCCCTCCGTACTAATTCCTCATGTTTAATATTAGCCTTCTGGAGACACCCTCTACTGTCATCTCTCAGGCATTCAGTGGGAACCCAAGGGAGGAGGTTCAGCTTTAAGGAATGCCATGTTTCCCTTACAAACGCAGAAACTTAACTGTCTACGCCCCAAAGGGCTATCAGGGAAAGTTTAAACTTCTCTGTCAAGCTATTGTTCTTGGCTCATGTTTTCATCAAAGCTGTTTTTCTCATCACGACTCATTTATTGTTTTATATACATTCACCCGGTTTGAAGCAAGATTTCTGCCTCCTGCTTTGTCAGCATCAGCTATTCAGAGAGTAGCTGACGCAGAAGTCACGCTCACTACGTTTTTCTTTCCATTTGTAAGAAATAGAAAAAAAAGGTTATGAAGCTCAGCTTATAAACAGAGATCATGGCAACTCATTTATTGTATGAATTAGGTGACTGCTATGAGAAAACCTGTAATATAGTACCTTGGCCTTTGAAGAACAGAACGCACACCAACACCCTTAGCCTGGAACACATGGCTTTCAAGTTTCTGTACCTTTAGTTTCAAAGGGCTATATGATGATGGTCCTAGAAGAAAGCCCAGGAGGAGAATAGCTGTCAGAAACAAGTTAGTAGAATGAGGTTGCATGAGGTACTGGCAGAAGATAAAGCTCTGCTCCTTTGGTTTAGCAAAAAATTAAAAAAACCCCAAAAACCTACCAAAGAAGAAGCCACTGTGAGCCTCTACAGCGATAAAGGAGTGTGTTTGCCTCTAGATTCAGAGGCTGTAGGGAACCAGAAAGCGTGGCAGAAACAGCACTAAATCACTTTACCCTGTCTCTGCTCTGAGCTCTTCCTAATCCAGACCTCTCAACCACTGCTAAAGCTCCTCCTTCTCCTTTGAGGCCTTTCCTCCTTAAGGCACACCACTGTTAAGTCAGACCTTCTCTTTTTTTTGGTTACGAGGAATCTCTTCCTGCTGTCACCTGCCACAGCACACGCAGTCGTTGTCAAGGCTCCCCCACCCCTGACAGCAGGTACTTAAAGACTCAGACCTGCCTTTTCACTGGGCCCCGACACCCCCCACACACCTGAGACCACTACAGGCCCGGCCCCGGCCTCCCACACCCCTGAGCCCGCTGTGGGCCCCGGCACCCCCCCACCCCACCCCTGAGCCCGCTGTGGGCCCCGGCACCCCCACACACACCCCTGAGCCCGCTGTGGGCCCCGGCACCGCCCACCCCAGGCCCTGAGGAGCCCCCCCCGCCCCAGCCGTTAACGGCTGCCGCCGGCCCGGGAGGCCCCGGAGCCTTCGCTCCCGCCGGCACCGCACAGGCGGCTGAATCGAGCGCCGATGCTTCAGGGGGTGCGATCGATGAGGTGAGGCGGCGGCGCCGCTCCGCTGCCTGGCCTGAGCCGCCGGGCTGCGTAGCCGAGCGCCGATGCCTACTCCCTTCCTCCCCCCCCCCGCCCGCGGCGGGCAGGCCGTGGAGCCGATCGCCGAGCGGCCGCGCGATTGGCCGCGCCTGGCAGGGGGAGCCGCACCTCGGGCGGCGGCGGGGCCGTGGCAGGAAGCGGCGGGGACGGGGACGGGGACGGGCCGGCGGACACCCTCCTTCCCTCCGCCCGCCTCCCTCCCGGGCGCCGCGGACGTGGCCCGCTGCCGCCGGCCGGCACCAGGTGAGGCGCGGGGGTGGGAGCCGCGGCCGTGAGGCGAGGCGGCCGCGGGCACCGGCTGAGGGGGCGCGCGCGGCGGCTTCCCCTCTGACAGGCGGGTCCCGCCGGGGCGGGGAGGGGGGAGCGCCGGGGCTGGCAGCGCTTTTGGGGCTAAAAAAGCACTTTCTCGCTGCCCCGGCGGCGCGGGGCGCTCGCTGCCGGGCCGGGGGGTGCCGGGTGTCCCGGGGGCGCCTCACGGCGAAGCTGCCCAGGGGCGCGCCCGCGGCGGGGCCCGCCCGCCCGCTCACCCGGAGCTGCTCGGCGGCCGGGGTAGCTGCCTCGGGGCTTCGAGTAAGGGGGTCTTGGGGGGTGTGCGAGCCCCCCGGCCAGCTGCGCTCTTCCTGCGGCGGCTGTGGTGCTGGGAGTGCTGGGGGGGGCAGGGGATGGGGGGGGCGGGGGCAGCTTCCCAGCAGCTCGTGCTGGTTTTTGTAGGAGTCCCGACGTGCAGCTCCCCCCTTGTGCGGTGAGCTGTCCCGAGTGTGCTTGCCGTGGTCGAGGAGCTCTGTGGGAAGTTGGAGCTACAGGACAGCAGCTACGGCGCGTGACAGTGATCTGTGCGGAGGGGGGGCTGCCTCGGTGGGAGTGGACCTGCAGGGAGGAGGGAAAGCGGCCGCGTTTCCTTCACCTGCAAGCTAGGGACACTGTCACAGCTCGGATAAATGGCGTTTGTCCATTAAGATTACCCCTCAGATCTCTTTGTGAGCAAGTAATTTGAATGGCATTAGTATTGGCCTAGTGAAATTCAAGTGAAAAGGGGAGCTTGGTTACTGTCAGCTTTCTTTAAACTGAGTTGGAAGTCATTACGTAGTCTGGTCTTAGCAGATGTATTTGTCCTTTTAATGACATCAAGAATTGATTTACTGTAGGTGCTGAATGTCATCTAGCAGTACTCATATTTGCGTGGGAAGGAGAAAGGAGGAGGACACTAGGCAAGTACTAAGCCCTTAGAATTTTGTTTTATATATTATATATATCTCCTCATGTCTTCCCCCCCGCACCCCTCCAGGAACGTAAGCAGAATTAATTCCCTAATCCTATAACTATGATACTTCTAAAATTTAGTAGCCCTGGTAGCATCCAGGTTTTCCCTGGTCACTTACTCAGCCTGGGCAGAATTGAGCAGCTCGGTGCCAGATTTGCTGTCCGCAGCCAGGGTATTCTCCTCAGGGTTGTGCTCCAGCAGTTGCACACTGATCTCGTGGGTGTGTGGAGTGCTCGGGCGCAGCACACAGGCTAGTGGCAGCTGCCATGTTTGTTTAAAAACAGCAAAACAGGTGGTGCTGGTATGGCCTCTCTGCTCCTAGCAGGAGGAGTTACCCGGGCTGCGGGAGAGCTGCACTCAGTTCCACTTTCTGTCCAAGAGGATTTCAAATCACATTGCCCACCTTACGGGATGGTCATCTAAATAAGAGGATGAAAGCAGTTCAGGGTTATGGATTGGTGGGGGACACTCCTAACCTCTCCAGTGGAAGCTGTTCCGCAGTGCACAACGTGATTAAAAGTTAACTGGGTAAGAGCACAGCAGGGGTGTGACGTTGTTGACCGCAGTTTATGGTGCTCATGTTTGGGTGAGGAGAAGTGGGCTCCAATCTGTTCTCCAAGGTCTGCTTACATATTTTCAACAAATGTTTAGAATGCTACAGTGCTTAGAGAGATGTAGCTTATTTTGCTAGTGGTCATTAGTTTAATGTATCTTGTACTAGATTTATTAGAGTACGTGTGTTGGTATTTCTACATTGATAATGGATTGTTTGTGGAGAGAAATAGTACACCATGCTTGTTCTTCTCTGTTTATGTCTTTAAAACTGTTCTGGTAGCTAGCTAATTCTGGGTTCTCGAGGAGTAATGTAACAATATAGGGAGTGTTTTAAACGTTCACAAACTCTCTTCTAACATTGAAATTAATACAAATATCTGACAACTTAATTCTTTTATGCACTCACAGGGAGGCTGCAAACTGTCCATATCTGCATTAATGTATAGTTTTTTAGGTTTTGTCAAATCAAGATTTCTTATTTACCCGATAACTCATCATATAACTTCCTCTGGCATCTGATTTGAGGAAAACTTGAGCTAGGTTGTTTCCATCTTCCCTTCCCAATATGAGGGGTTTCAGATTGCAAACTAATTCTTCTGTGTATGTATTACTTACAGTGATTCTCTGTATATACTTCCCTTTCGCTTTACCTTCATTAATTATCAGTTAAAAAGGATCCTTGCAAGTCAAAACTTTTAAAGATGAGGTATTTCTACTTGTGTGCGCTCTAAATATGGATCTTGTATCAACTGGCTTTTGCTGCTAAATTTATTTTTCAGTGTCTTGCAGGATGGGGTGTTTGTCAAACAGAACTGGGCTCTGTCCCTTCTGACTGATCAGCTGTCTTGCCTGTCAGAAAACCCTGCTTGCGTGTAACTGGCCTGGAGTTTGCTGGGCTGACAGGGCTGTTCAGGAAGCCCTGTGGCGGGGGAGCAGGGGGGTAGCAGTGTCAGGGAAGCTTGCTGCACAAAGGGTGGGGTCAGCGAGTTCGGACCGGGAACACAGACTGGTTGTTTTCTCCGTTTACAGGTTTTTGTTCCAGGTTGTTCTGCAGCCTCGTGAAATGCCGCAACATTCAGGTTATGGGAAATGGCAGGGGAGGAGGTGTTCATGAAACACTTTCAATTTTATTTATTTGTTGATTTGACAGGAAAAAACCCTTAGTGTCTAAGGCTAATGTTTCTAAATAGAAAACAGACCTTTTGTTTTAAGACAGAGTTCAGATTCTTTTAACAGAACCTTTCTATGGTTCAGTCACAGCATTTACAGCAAACTGAGTTTGAATAAAAGTGCAATTTTGGTATCAAAGATATTCAAGAAGATTTTTATAAAATTATGTTTCTGTACACACTCAGCTTTTTTAATAGACATGCTTTTACACAACAGGAAAAAAAAGTAGTAAATCCAAAAGAGTGTTTTATTTCATGCTTATTATTTTCAAACTACTTCCTCATTTGATTTGATGGCCATTGATTAAACCAAAATGATTTGATTGCCTTTGGCTTAGTGCTGTGTAATAAACATTATGCAATTGCACTGCTCCTGCTTGTTCATTAGTTCTTTCAAGGGTAAGTGAGTTTTCCTGACACTGTCTTGTTACCGCTCTCTGAAATCGCTGTGGTAGGTTTCTTTTAATTTATTGAGTAAACATATTTTAGGAAGTATTGAACTGATAAATCTAGGCCTCCTTAGATATTTTGGGTAAAAAGAAGGAAATCTCTGTTCCTGTTTTTACATAGGTAGCACGCGTTCTGACTTTTCATTTTGATCTGCTGGCTGTATTACAGCACGCGAAGCGCGATCGTATAGTGTGCACCACTTAAAATCATCATCGGTATTGCATGCCAGGAACTGTAATCTATGTGAACCTCAGTTCCTAATTAATGAGGAGGAAAGTTATAATAGAAATTAAAGTACATTAATTGGGTGTGGTCATCCATCTCCTGAGCTACTGAAGGATGTTGGAAATCCGAGTGCCCTCCTAGTTATTTATGATACTGTGGCAGCTTGTGTTCAATCTTTATATATAAAGTCCCACTTCGCTGCATTAGAGAGAAATGCTTCCAACGTGGTTGTCCTTATTCTGTCGAACTATATCATGGGTATTTAATTTTTACTTCCTGTTGAAAATATGAAAATGTATATTTGTAAAGATCAGTAGGTTTTGCTCTCAGATTGAGGAAACCTGGAGTACTGCTAGTATTTTATTTTTTGAAAGTAGTTGTTGAAATGAATTCAAAGACATTTTTGAAACTAGGTTGTCTAGGTGGCTTGGGTAAGCTTGTTCTTATTGAGGATGGCAAAGAATGCATTTGATTTGAGCAGTTTGGAAGTTTTCTTGTTTACATACTCATCCTTGTGTTTGTGTTGTCTTACTGGACTTTCCCTTCGTGTAAGAAATTGTTAGTTTAATTTGTAAGGGCAGGGAAATTTCAAATTTAATATAGGGAGCTTACAAAACAAGTTTGTCTGAGTTGTTAATGAAGTAAGCACTTATGCCCTTGAACAGGTAATAGCTTGATGTTGATGTAATTACTGTTTTTTTCCCCACCCTGAATATTAGGTCAAAATGGACTCTGGTTTATTTCGAATTTAATGAAACCAATAGTTATGTGGGAACGCGCAGTTGCATGCCTTCCTACTTAGCTACAAAAGACTTTCAAATAAGGACATTCTCACAGTTTGTTCGGCGTATTAATTTCAGTCTGTCTTTCTGAATACTAGTATAATTAGGCATGGTTGGATCATGGAGGTTAATTGGGCAAAGCTAGAGAACATAGCTCATTCAGATGAACTGATCTTCATCAGGTTGCCTTTAAAGTTTTGGACTAGTGAATTCCCCCCCGTCTGCACCGCCTTCTGCTGCCACTCTGTTAAGTAGGATACTGGGTTACCTGAGAGACCAAGTAATTCCTCAGAAGAGGGGTAAATGGTGACCTTGGTGTGCCATGTTTTCAGGCCTTCATGACTTTGCTTTGATAGAGGCAGCTTTTATGCTGCAGGTTGTACTGTCTTTGGGAAGAGAGGGAAAGCTGTTTGTACTTAATCTAAGAAATTGTCGCTTTAAGAGTGGAGATGTTAACCCCAGAGGCCTGGATAAACTCCCATCTGGGAAACTATACGCTGCCTACTGAATTTCCCTGTAGCCTAAAATGCATACATGGGTTTGTTTTGATTTTGTTTTGTTTTTTTTTTTACTTTTCTCACAAACTACTCTCCAGAATTACTGTGATGCAGAACGTGGCAGATGCCACGTTCCAGAGTAACTGTTTTTCAGCACTGAGAGGAATGAATTTTGTATGTAGTGTACGTATTTTCACATACGTTAAGCAGTTTAGGATGAAAGGTGTTATGACTACGAGATCCTATCATCATTTTATGAGCAGGATGTCTTTATTAGATTGGAATTGATGAATGTGTGCCAAATTTTGCGCATAGTGAGTCTGCTTCTGGAGAGATGCAAGTAGTGTGCTCACTTCCTGCATTAAAACTCTTTTTTTCCTTTATTTTAAATAAGTGATCTGCGATTCTGTTGCGCAGAATCTGGCATAAAATTGAGCAGATTTATTTAGGGTTGCCCTTGAACGTTGTGAGTATTTAAGCCAGATTTGCAAGAATATAGTCACGGATGATTCATGTTGAGATGGTGTTTTTCTTCCTTGTAATGGAACATATGGGAATACCTAGCATATGGTACTGCTGAAAATTGTTAAACGCAGAGCACTGATTTATTACACAGCAAAAAGAGTTTGGATTTTTAGTCTAATGCTGAGCAGAAAGCTTTGTAAACAGCTCTGGCTGCTGGTTTGTATTGGATGCACTACTGTGTTGTAATGGTAAATTTTCAAAGAATTCCTTTAAATGAAAACAGCATTCTTCCAACAGTTGTGTATGTGCCCGTTGCACTGGAGTGAATATATGAACTCACTGGACGTTTCATTAAAGGAGATGGGATTGTTGTGTTTTTTTTAAAGACTGTCTGAAACAGCTTTGAATGTATTGCCTCAGCAACTCTGCCTTTTAGCCATCCAGAAGGATGTTTATTTTCTTATGGTTCAGTCTCGCTCTATGGGATGACAACTTAAAAACTGAAATCCTTTCTGTCTTATATGGGAAGTAGAGGTATTAAGAATGTGTAAATATATAGTTTTCTTCCAGTCTTACTAGCCAAAACATCTTCCTTCTGTGTTTTGGGGTTTTTTTGTCTTCACATGACTTCTGGAAGGTTTTTTTGGTGAGGTGGGTGGAGGAAGAAAATGTACACCTTGATCCTTCCAGTGCACAAGGGAAAGTGTACTAAAGTGCAGTTACGGAGAACATAAATTCCAGCCATGTATTTCCTTGTGCTTTCCTGCGTTTCTTAACTATTCGTCTTTTAGATGATGATAATCTCTTCAGAGCAGGCATCATTTCTGCTGTGGCTTTGTAGGTCTTACTGCAGTGTAACTGAAGCTCACAGGTGCTGTAGTAATATAGATAATAAATAGTTGCTCATAAGAGTACATTGATTAAGCTTTTTCAAAAATGATTTAAGCAATAAGCAGGAACCTTCATTTAAACCTTAGAATGGTGTTTGTGTTTGTCTCTTTTTTCTAAGAAAAAACTTGACTTTAATTTATTTGTAAACATTAAAGTACTGGTTAAAACAGACTTTATGCAAAATTTGGTACTGCTTTTGTTAGGCCAAAGATACATAATATCTGTAAGAAAGAATATATATATGGTCTCTCAAATTTGTAAATTTTTTGCATAAAAATCACATCAGTCTTATTTACTTCTTACTTGGTCTATGACAGTCTGCCTTTCAGTTCAGGGTTTCTTGTGCATTTCCTTCTGCTTATTTTGACTGGTTCAGGTAAAGTTTAAGTATGCTGTATCCTCAAGAAAAAAAAAGATTTGACATCATTAAAAACTGATGTTATTTAATAAAAGGAAGTAGTATCTATCGTTGAGGGAATTAACTAATGACCTCTTGTTACCATCGCCTCCAGGATCTTAGATCCTCCCTTCGCTTGCCTCATTCTTAGTCATAGATTGGAAAAGGAAAACAGGCTTTTTCCCCCCCTCCCAACTCTTAAGCAGTTTCTCAACTTCAGATGAACTGATCGTTGACCTAAACCATGTGAATAAACTGAAGTCAAGAAAATACTCCCTTTCCACTTGCAGAACGTACTGCTGTTATTAAAACTTACATAGCTTGTCAATTAACTCTATTTCCCAGTTTTAACCTGTACATAGAATATTTTTAGAAGTATTAGCCTCTAATTTTAATTTATAACATTTTTAATCTTAACATTGGTTGTGGTTTCAGTTTTAACTCTAAGCTTCTTTCAGAAGAGGGGAAAAACATTTCTTATCTGGAAAGTATGCGAGTGGCAGAGCAGATAAGATAGTTGAGACCTAAATGTGAGCTGGGATGGAAACAGTCTCTGTTAAGAGTCAGGTCTCATCCGCTCTGCCACAGTCAGGCGGTGCTTTAATGCATACTAATGCAACGAGTTTTGTCATCCTGTGGAGAACACAGTGAATTTTGATTCTACTGCTGCTTTTGCATTAAGAGACGTGAGCCTTTAGCTGAAGTGTTAGAGGCTCATGTTTTCATAGTCAGGAGTCTTACGTTCATTTGGGAAGCAGACAGCCAAAAATGGGAGGTTTTTATGGCTCTCCTGCCTGTAACCACATTTTGCTCCTAAAGTGAGGAATAGAAATAAAAAACATTCCAACTTGTTGTTCCACTCAGGTAGTTGTTTCTTAAAATTGCTTGTGTACATTTCTGTGTGGTGTCTTTTCTCTGTTGAGGATCCCCCCAGAAGATAACAAGCTTTCCATTTTCATTTCTTCCCATAGAGGAAAAGCTCCTGTTATGGTTGTAAAGGTTGTGTTCAGCACTTGATGGCCCAGGTGGGCAGGAGGTAGTAATGCAGATATCTAAAAGCAGAATAAATAACTATTGGAATTACATTTTTATTACACAAAGTCTCATTTTTACTTTGTTTACTTTAACTCTGCTTTTGCAATTTTGAACTTTGTATTTTAGGGTTGCTTTACCAGAAAGTACATCATTTCAAATGAAGTTATACTTCCGTATACTCTTACAGAAGCAGACATTAGAGGATTTTTGGTACAAAATCAGTATTGGGCTTAGTATTTTGCTGCAGGAAACGTAGTTGCCATATGAACATGATGTAAATCAAAATATACCTAACTTATACGTTTGAGAGCTGCAGAAATTGCAAGTAAATGTGTGATATACAATAGGAACAGTTCAAATCCTCACTTGTTCAAGTGCTCCAAATTTCAGGTGTGTTGGGGACCTTTTCTACATTTCAGATTTCCAGCTATATGTTATAGTGAGCTTTCTGCCAGTCTGACAATGATAGTTTAGTGCCTTAGAATAAAGTAGTAGAAAGTTGCTGACTAAAGGCTTGTTGTTTATTTTCTTTTTCCTGGCCACCTGAGTGTTTTAGAAGAACATTGTCTATATTTTTGAGCAGTCTTACTGTTTCTTGATATGCTGAGCCCCAACCAGCCAGAGGTGGTCAAATGAGATTGTGGTCTGATCTGTTACACAGTTTGTGTTGGATCCAGGCTCTGGAGACAGCCAGAGAGGCAGAGGGACAGGAAGCCGGGTCCACCGACATGCAAGCTGGTGACTGGAGCCCCAGGCTACCAGTGCAGCTCTGATGGTGTTTAAGGTCAACTCCTTGCAAATATTTCAGGAAGGCTTATATTCAAATGCTATTTATAAGACCAGACTGATTTCTTTCTTCATAATGATGGCCTTTTGGCTGATGACAGGGCTGGAATCTGGAAGATCTGGATTCTGTATGCCACTAGTCAGCTGCGTATCCACAGGGAAGTCGTTTGCTAGGCTTTCTGCCTCCGTTTTTTATCTGTATTTAAACGAGAAAAAAAAAATGTTGACTAATACCTGCCTCACAAGGCTATGAGAGCACAGTTAGTAGCCTCATGCTGTGAGATCTTTGGAAAACACTACAGGAATGTTCAAGGGGCTTATTATGGTTAAGGCCCTCGCAATGAGAGAACTGGTTAAGCCTGGGTTATTGTTAGCCCATTCATTAAGGAGTCTTAATAGCTGAAGCTATGATAGTAGCTGTTCCTGGCCTCACCTTCAATTACCCCGGGTAGATACAGACTGCTGCAATACTGGAGCGCTGCAGTGGTCTGGAGTAGAACTAAAGCATATGCATTAATGTTTGAGTCTGCCTTGAGCGCTTCATTTCTATTTCACGGCTGGTTTTGCATGCAGGTCATGCCGTAGCCTAAGTGAATTTTGGCAGTTCAACATCGTGATGATTACTTATTCTGCCACTAGTGAGCCCTTAGCACCTTCTTGCCAAAAGAAATACCATATATTCAGCTGAATTTTTCCTGTGTATCTGCCTAACTCTTTTAATCTGCCATGTTTTCACTTTGTAAATTGAACAAAACGTAAAAAGCAAATTATTAGGCAACAGAAATTTTAGTACTTAGTATTAAAAGGTGTAAACCAAATATTAAAAACCTCTTAAGATATGGTGATCTTCAAGCTCAGGTTGTCTTTTGACAACCTGTGAAACTTTTGTGTGAACGCTCATGTTGTAGTTTTTAAAAACTCATTTGATAGTATGTTTATAAAATATCTGCCAGAACTTTATCCCTTCTGGCCAGCATTATAATAAGCAACTATGCAAGAAAAGGAGAAAACCCATTTTAGGAAAGACTAGATATCAGTTTTTTTTCCAAAACTAAATAATCTTGTCAGTCATTAGCAGTGGTATCTTACTAAACTTCAATAACTAACTTCAAGTTCAGCAGTGCCGCACTCATGTACTTGAAAGTCAAGATACAGCCTTGACAACAGAGGTCTAAATCTAGACATTTTTATTTGTCTTTGCAGTTTTATCTCTTCATGATTATACATGTAAGCTGTTTTCTGTGTCTTGACAGATTTGAAATGTATTGACTGAAAGAAAAAATACAAACTCAGATTCCTATTGAAACACAGGGCTTGAGGAGGTAGGGGTCAGGGGTTTGGGAGCATGGAATGGATTGATTGTGAATTTTAAATCATGAGTCTGTAAATTAACATGAACTTTAAGCTGATGTTACTGCTGAATTAAAACCAGCTCTTACTCTAGCCTCTCCTTTCTCCCACTGAGTTGTGTGGCACAAACCTTTGTGCTACCAGAGCATGATGCAGATTAGGAAACTGATCCAGCTGCAAAATAACCATGTGTGGCAAAGCCAGTGGTCGGGGGGTAGGAACGGGCCGATGGGGAATGAGGATGGGGCTGGAAGGTAGAAACTTCCCCCTAGGGAAGTAGGGGCAGTACTGCTAAATTATACTGTGAGTTATCTTTCTTTAAAAAAACCCACCAAACAAAAAAAACCCATACCACTGTTGAGTTTACGATAATGAGTAAATTGGCGAGTCTCACTTTCCATTCCTTGTGCGTTAGCTGGGTCTAGCAGCATTTGTGTTGTCTTGGGCTGCAAACTGCAGGGGAAGACTTGAATCAGAATTAACACGCCCTCCTTTCACTGTATTTTACCTTGTTTTCTGAAGCGCTTTTTTAGGAAACCCAAGGTCGGTGCTTTGTATTACTTGCACCTGCTTTTTTTTCAAAAAATGGTTTTGTGTTCAGGTATGTAATATAAACAAGGAAAGGCTTTTTTGAAAGGCTGGCATATTTTGCTGCGTGTTAGTTGTTCAGTGTTTTATAGCCTACATAGAAAAATATCCCTGCCCTAAGAAGTGGGGGAAAACCCCAAGCAGAATGCTTGTCTCACAGGCACTGAGAATAGTGACTAGAAGATGATGACGTGTAAGCAAACAGGTATTGCCAAACACAAAGTTTTATTTCATACTTCAGGTATACGATGGCTTTTTAAAATGTCAGGTCATGGCACCATATGACATGAATCATGTGAAGGTGAAAAGTTACTGCTTAATATTAAGTCCTATTTGTTCTTGAAGTGTGAGAATTACTTGCAGTATATAACCAAGAACCTAAAATGAGAAAAGGAAGCACCAGTGCATACTAATTTTCTTCAAATAGACTGTTTGTTTCATTAATACAAACGAGGATGGTTTCTGTTTGTTTGCTTTTTTCATTAGGAAGATCTTTAGTTTAGGTAAGCAGTACAGCACAACAGAAATCTTTCTGAGCATTGCTAAGCCCACCTGGTTTCCAAAGCCATCCAGAGAATTTGTGGTGAATGTGTAAAGAGTAAAACATCTCAGCTAAAGAACATTTGGCTTCTTGTGGCAGGGCCTCCCCATCCAAAGAGCGTTTGCAGCTGTTGTCAGTGAAGTTGTGGGTAAGTCTCAAGGGTGTATAGAGAGGAAGTCAGAGAACGTTCGTATTTATGATCTCTGTCTTCCCGGTTGCCTTAAACAAAAAGGACAGCTTAATTTGTGTCATCATTCATAAATTAAGAACTCTTGCAAAGTTCAGCTGAACACTGAGTGTCTGGATGAAACTCCCTCTGTATCCTGTGCTTTTGTATTCCTGCAGCTCGAAAGCTGTGTGGGAGATGGTAAGATTGTGTACGTGAAGAGTTATTGCTCTTATCTTGGGTGCCTGGCAGAAGGAACTTCCTAGTGCTGACTGCTAACGTTGCAGAACCACAAGTGTTTGCTACTACTATTAGTAGAAGGGGGTTGTAGGGCGGAATCTACCTCCCCCCAGCTGAGGATTGACTTAAGAAAACTGTTGCAAAGCTCAGACTGACTTAATGGAACGGATGGCTGTCCTTCCAGTCACCAGGGGTCTTATCCTGGTTGGGGCAAGCAACTAGGAGGAGTTGTGGTTGGTTTGTTTTGTTTTTTAAAAACCAGGGTATTTAAAACGAGGCTTTTGCACTTTGGTGGTTAACTTGTGGCCAGGGATCTGCATTTCTATGCAATAGGGAAGATTTTGGTCACTGTTTGGGTATGTGGCACACCCTGCCCAGGCTGCTGTGCCCAATAGGTAGTGTTCCCTCTGGAGGTGGCTTAATATGAGCTGTATGACCTGGAGCCATCTCCTGGTCTAAGTGGGTTTTTAATTGGTCTTTTTAGTGTCAGGGTACCAGTAGAGCACAAAACTTTTTTGCATAACTGTCATGTGATTTATTCTGTCTTTCCTTCTCAGGGGAAAAACTGTATGCAATGTAACGGGGTTTTTCTGTTTGTGAATTTGTGTGTGCTGCCCCTTTGTTGGAGAGGGCAGGTCAGGAGAACACATTACCTTTTTACTGGAAGCTTGCAAAGATTTTGGAGGGTCTTTGCTGCTTTTGTATATTACTCTGATGTCTAGGACCACTTTTTGAGTGGGACATCTGCACAACTGAGTTTTACATTATCCTAGGTTTCCTTTTTTTCTCCCTCACCCACTATCACTATCCTCCCTTCTTATGTTTTATGTGCAAAAAGTGAAGATCAAATATACTTAAAATGTTACGTTGCATGTTCGTGGGGTTGATCCCTGTATTGGCACAGCAGCAAGATAAATGAACATGCTGATGTTCTACAGTGAGATTTTAAAAAAAAAAAAAAAAAAAAAGAGAGAGAGAGAGAGACATCTGGGTGGAGGGAGCAAACCTCAGAAATGAAAATTGCTTTTCTATTTTATGACCAGTCAAAATATTTTGGAATTAAAGGAAAACTGAAGTTGAGTCAATTGATTTTTTGAACCACTTGTACTGAGAGCTTATTTTATGTAATTACTGGGGCGTGACTTTAAATTCTGGGCAGGGCTTTGTGGCTTGTTAGCATCAAGTTCAGCTTCTGATGTCGCAATGAAGAAGGAAGTGAGTGTGTGTGTGCTTGGGGAGGGGGAGGATGAAGCACTTCTGCCTAGCCACTTAAGGTGGGAATTGTAGCTGGCTGGTTATTTTTAGCTCCTATCTCATTGTGATGTGACTCTTTTTTTTCTTTTTTTTTACTTTTTAATCAGAATGCTTTCAAAATGAAAGCTGTCAGTTATTGTTTTGAAAAATTTTTTTCATACCAAAATGCACTAAACATAGATGACTTCTTCACCCCAATTCTATTCATTAAACCTTTAAGTCTTTTTAAACCTCCAAGGCTGCAGGACTGGGTGTGATGCATTTCACAAGTATCTCTATCTGCTGTTGATTTTTTGCAATTGTGCATCCGTAGCTAAGAATATAAGCATAGTAGGGATAGCAAGGAAAGGTGAGACCTCATAGATCAGCCTCTGTAGCTGGAGAAACACAGAAGCGTCCTTAAAGGAAAAAAGTAAAAGTAAAAGATTTAATTTTGCTCCCTCCGTGCAAAAACATGCAACAACGTGGTCATAAGGACTTTTTCATGGGTAGGAGGGAGAGGCAAAAGATACCATCAGTTTCCATCAGTGTGTTTTCCAGTCACTTGCTGTAGTAGTGATTCATTTTTGTTCAGTTGTTCATCCTGGCCTGAAAAGAGACGTATAGAATGTTTCCATCTTAAGCTCTTCAGCATAATGGATGAATAAGCTTACCCTTCCTATGTTGATTTTTGCCACAGTGGGTGAGCTTTCCTTCCTGGGATCAGTCTGTTTTGCTGCACTGGCCTAAAATATCCACCCTCTGAAAGCTCTTGGTGTCCTATCGGAACACTGATAGAAGAAAATGTTCCAACCATTTTGCTTCAGGGTTGCTGGTCTTAAAATGCACTGTTAAAAATAACAAGTTTTCTAAACGCATACAGCAATGTTTTCCTGGCTCCCTGCCTCTTCCCCCCTCATATTAGATGCCATTAAAGGCTACCAAAACTCAGCAATCCCCAAGTCAAGTGCATAGCCATGTGCATTTGCTGCAGCATTAATAGTGTTTATTCCAGGCTTTCTTAAGGAAAATTAAGGAAGTCTTTTGTAGATGGAAGCTCTCTGCCTGCCACAGTAAGTACCACGCAAGCAGCAGCAGTGCCCGCGTGCTTTTTCTGCACCAGGTAGTATCCTTCAACCTCTGGTAACAAGAGAGAGCCTGGGGATCCCGAGTTGTCTCCTGGTCTTTGGTTAGACTGCCAGCTGCGCAAATTGTGTTGCTGCCCTTTGTCAGGAATAGCTGTGAAACCATCAACTCATTTCAGAAAGGCTAGTAAACAGCGTTTGGAGTTTAAGTACTGTCCGTATCTGCTGACCTGTCACAACAGCTCTTAAACCCAGCGATGATCAGAAGAGATTAAAAGCTTCCTGTGTGCAGGGGAAGGTACCCTGCTATAATTTTGGGAGTGAAAGAGCAGAGGTAGTTATGGCTCATGGTAACCTTTAATAAACAGTGTGGTGCTGACATGACAGCAAAATGCTGCCATATTGGGGTACCAGGGCATATAGTTTCTGTCCTCATTTACTCTTAAACAATGTGTTTTGAAATTATTTTTATACTGCTTTAAACTGTCTCATGCTGACTTAGTTTGGCCGTGAAAGTCTGAAGACTTCTAATCTGGAGCAAGGTTTCCTCTGTCAACAAGACAGGTGTATCCTAGATATCAGTTTTTCCTCTATTACCAAAACATCTCTCTTCATGTTGATCTTAAAGGATCTGCTGCTCTTGCTGTCTTTTTCTTTCCCCAAAGACCAGTTCATTCACTGAGCTCACATTAGGCTCTGTCTACCTTTGCAAATAAGTTTGCAGTGGCTCTTTCACATTTTCTGCTTTAGAAGCTGCATTGAAATCTACAGTGTCTGATATTAAATAAGCAAGACCTGATGGTGAATGCTTTCAATTAACTGGTTGCATAAACCAACTCTGGAAGGAAGTATAGGGCTAAGAGGCATTTCCAGGCCAATAGAGGCAGAAGTATATGTAACAGTAGCTAAATTCCTTGTAGCTTTTCCAGAATCTTTATATAGAAATCTGGGCATATTCCACTGTTTTCAGAAGCAGCTTTAGAATTTTATCCTCCCTCCTAAATTACATGCCAAATGATGCATTTACTCAATTGAATCAAGAAACCTCTGGTGGTTCAAATGGAAATCTTGAATGCATATGTAAGGCTGCCAAATTTATCTGCTGAAGTGTGTAACTTAGAGCAGGTAGTTAAGAAGCTCTGCTGTCTGGGTTGGGACTGACTTAAACCCAGGTCCCAAACCCCCAAAACTTCCAAGGACAAATGCATACCAGAAAACAAACAAAAATTTTCTGTGGAATATGTTTGAATAGCTTCTGAGCATTAGAACATTTGCTGGCCTGTAATTAATTTCAATTATGATATATTTTGATTGACTGTCCAAAATGTGCTTCAGATGAATTCGATGCACTTCTCTTTTTGTGCTGGTCATCTTGTTCCTTGTCCTTACAGTGCTTATGCTCTGTCTGTCCCTGTTCTGGAAGATAGTACAGCCTTTTGAAGGACATTTTGGTTTCTGTGTAGCCTTCAAAATCTACCAGGTTTGTTTAGCATTTGTCTTGGGTTACCCTTTGAGATTCACAGGGCATTTTGTGTTTGTTTTGACTGTTAATTTATCTCACTTTCTCAGTAAGTCTGGTCTCTTCTGGCGGTGGGCGATAGGATGGGAGAATTAAGATGCTCTTGGAGCCTGTGTCTGGAGTGCTGCACTTCAGGGTGCACACGTGGATTCTTTTTCCCTTAGTCTTTGTGTTGAATGTATGATTGAAAGGGCTGTAAAATTAACGTGATGATAGAAATGAAATAAATGGTTAAATGTCTTAATCATTCAGATGTGAAATGGTCTTGCTGCTTGTACTTCCCTTAGTGCTTCTAGGGTATTGGCCCATCTTTGGTGACAAAATACTCAAATAGTTCTGCTCTTGCGTAGTGGTGGGGCTTCCTCTGCTCAGCTCATGTATTAATTTTTAAGCTTGATACTGACATTTCAGTTACAGGTTTGGAAACTATTTTACACTCTGCAGACGTAAACGTCACTGGTCACATTTACAGTATAGTGGTTGGTTGATAAATACACATATGGCAAGCTGTGGGATGATTGCCTGCTGTATTATTCTTAACATGCCTTGGAAATGGTTCTGTCTTCCTGAGTAACACTCATATAGCAATAATGTACATGAAATGTTTTTTAAAACATTATTTTAAAATGCCAATGCTTTTATTCAGCTGTTGACCAGAGATATGACTGATGCAATACTGAGAGTTGGTGGTCTTTAAATTGAAGAATTTATGCAGATGTACTTCAGGGGTTTTTCTAAGAAGCATTTTGAAGCTGTACATGTTCTGCATGTGTATAGTAGGGCAGCTGAATCATACTCTGTGGAAAAGGCCAGTTTAAATCTACTTACTGATCTAATACCAGCACAGGTAAATTCTTTGGATCCTCCCTTCATCCAGAATGTAGAGCTGCAGGATAAGATTCCTAATGCCTGTTAGTGTAATTTAGCCTGGACTTATGGGTGCGCAGTGCCGTATTGAAAACAGTGTAATGCTGAGCTCTTTCTGCATCCTGCAAGGGCACCTCAGGGATGCTGTGCTTTGCAAGCGCTGTCAGCTGAAAATTAAACTGGGGCAACCAGGTCACTGCACGAATCCTGCAGATGTTCTCCAGGTGGAACTTCTGGCAATGACTGACATTGTGTGGCCAGCAGTCCTTACTGTTTGTAGATACTGCTGAATCTTAAACCTTCTCAGTTCTGGAAAATCAGTTCATGTAGTTCTTGTGAGCGAGGGGAGCAGCGGTGGTGTACTTTTTTTTCCATCAAACAGTTAAGCTGCTTAAAAGCCATGGGTTTATTCCTTGTAGAGAGGGAAATAAGGCAGAGTGTTGCAAGCACACTTTATATAATATGCATAACTGTGCTTACATTATACACACTTCTTGTACTAATACAAACTCTTATGCATACAGGTGACACTACTAGAAAGGTGAAACACAGCAAATGTGTGATGGCCATTTTGCTGAGCAGGTTTCCTGGAACAGCTACCTGTGAGCTTTTCTTCAGACTCCCAGAGATCTGTTTGACAAATCTGGGGGTTATTTGTTTGTTTGGGTTTTTTTTGTTTTGTTTTGTTTTTGATTTTTTTTGTTTTTTTTCCTTTTGTTTGTTTGTTTTTTCAGTAGTGCTTCCTGTAGCATAACTTAAAATATGTTAGGGCAGATATTTGCCATTGTATGCATAGGCCTCCCCGTCTAATGCACTTTCCTGTTGCTTCAGGGAATTTGGATTTGCGTTTTTTTTGGAAAGCAGGAAGGACCTGGGATTTGAATGGATTTACATATGTAGAAGTTTTGGTTATAATAATCAGATTTTGTATCTTCATCTCATCTACGAAGCACTGATTGCAGCTAGAAACAAGATATTGGATATATTAATATGATTGTGTTGACATCTTTTGATTCTGCTTTGGGATTGAATGAATGCTGCTTTGCAATTAAAGGCCACATGACATCTGAAAAGAGAAGAAATGCCGATATAATTGATATTCTCCTTTGGAACTAAAACCAGCTATAAATTGCTGCAGTGCAGGTCTGTGCCTTAGTTTGTTGCTACCAACTGTAGTGATCTGGTACTTTGGCACAAACCCTTAATTTGTTGTAAACATTTGCCAAGAATTCCAGCTGCTTTACATCAGGTGACATCTGAAAATCCCCCGATCAGAGATCTTTTAAAGAAAATTCAATGGCTGGGAAAAAAAAAAGTCATCTTAGGTTACATCTGATGCTGGTGAGTGGGTTCTGTGAGTGCTCGGGAAAACTGTGTGTGTTATAGTCGGCTTTATCACCTGATACAGAAGACTTGCTTATACCACTGATTTCAGAATAAGCAACTTTCATAATGGAGTGAAAGTTTCCAGGTGCTTCTTTGAACTTGCTCTTACACGTCTGGTTACAATGCTACTGTGGTAATTAAGCACTTGTCAACCGCCAAGTACTAAGTATCAGTACTTACCTTTGTCCTTTTTGACATACTACTGCTACTTTATTACAATAGCATTAAAGACTATGCAAATGTAGTGCCACATTTAGCTAAGCTATGCAGAAATACATTTTTAAGTTCATGCTCAGAGAAATTCATATTCAGTATAAATATTGCAGATAACTGGGGGGGCAGTTCCCATTTTACAGAAAGTGTCCTGTTTTAAAAGAGAGCTAATGACTGGTCCGTGGTTGTACAGGGAGCCTGTATGAATCTGGGAATTAATTCTCAGTAAGACCAAACTCCCTCTTACGGACTGTTATTGGGATAGCAAATAGGGTTTTGTATTCAAATACTAGGACTTTTAACTCTTTTTGCAGTCACTTGCATGGTGAAAAATAGTGAATCTTACTCTGTGTCAGTGGTCTTCTGTAAGCAACTGTCCTTCCAAGTAGTTCAGCCTAATGGGATAGGGTGTTGCTGGTTTGTGGTGAATTTGTTTTAAGTTCACTCCAATGATAGACGAGGATGTAACTTTCAGGTATTCAAAAGTGAGGTGGAATTTCTCTTTTGTCCTACTGGATTTTTATCAAGAGTCCCAGTAATTCAAGAAGGCCATCTTGTACTCTCTGAAGGTGAGACTACTGCTATTCAGTAATTCTAGGAGCCTGAGGGCTTATCTGGGAGTGTTATTAGTTTGCCACTTGCACACAAATGTTTGAGCTCTCATTATCAGATTAGAAGTCAAAACCAAAAATGTGTCATAGCTTGAAGTACACAACCAATGCTCCAAGACTGTATGAATCTTCATAGAAATCCTGTATCCTACCAGTTTCCTTGCAGCTGTGTTGACCATGGAGTAAAAATGTTGAAATTGGTCAAAACAATATAAAATAACTTCATAAAAGTTTGGCTTGGATCTTGAATTTGTGCCTAGCAAAAGACTCGTCTCCTCAGGACTTACTAAAGTAAAAACTAATTCTGTTGTCAGTGAAGTTGCATTCCTTCATTAGAAGGTCACCTGGTAATTTGACCTGACTTTTAAAATCTGTATTGTTCTGACTGACCAACCTCAAACCTAGAACTCGGGTAAATTTAGATTTTGCACATTGCAATCCCTCTCTTATAGAAGGCAGTGGCAGACTGTTTGGAAAGTAAGAGAGGCAAACATAACCAGGATGCTTTTAAGTTCAGGACAGATTGGGGTTTACTCCTGAGGCCAGTCTGGAGGCTGCTGCTGCTGTAGATGTATCCTCTGAGAGGTTTTTGTGGGACTGTCAAGCATCTGAGGGGAGGAACAGAATGAACCGGCTCTGCAGTGTGAAGGATCTAGCTGTCAGCAGAGTAAATGCGAAGCATCTGTGTGATAGGGGACATCTGGGGGTGGGGGGAAGGAGTATGCCTGTTGAAAATGAGGCATTTCTAGTGTAGTATTTTGGAGTGGAGAGAAATCGGAAGGTGAGAGGGAGTTTGATCCTTTGTAGTTTTAGATAAGACAGAAGCTGGGGGTGGGGAGCTGATACTTAAAGTTTGGGGAGGGACAGATGTGGTAAGAGATTATACAGTTAATGATGCAGCACCTTGAAAATGCAGGCAAGTGCTATGGGGTGTTGAAGTTCTGTTGTGTATTTACTTTCCTCCTTCAAAATGTCCTCAAATTCATTCAATTTATTTAAATTAGTTTCTCTTTCTTCCAGTCTCTTCTGTCCTTTAATGTATCTTGACAAAATTTATGTTGCATTCAAATTAAACTGGGGAATGTTTTCCCAAAATAATTTTTCTAATTGTAAACTCTTATTTGAAATCTGCACTCAGTATGTTAAATATAATGTGCGTTTATTGACAGAAGTTATTTCTTCTCATTTGTGTGGGTGCATACATAGTCAGATCGGTCATTGGCTGCCTAACTGGTTCCTAGAAAATATAGGGGAATTTCCTACTGTGACTCATCTTAGAAGTAGCAGATGCTACATGCTCTCAAACTGTTTATGGTAGTTTCTGGAGTCTCAATAAATATAATTGAGTGTTGGGGACTCAAAAATATATCGGATGACCTTAATGATTACACAGTGCTACTGTTTCTCCCTTTTTAATGAGGACACTTAAGTGAAATCTTTATAAAGGGTGCTTTCTTCCGTTTCTGTTCTTTAGCACTACTGTGAAAATGTGTTTCCACTTTGAAATTTCATTTTCACCCTGCTGTCACCAGGGAATGGCTCTAGTTTTAGTCCTTGATAGACCTGAGAGACCTTCCCCCCTGCCCCCTTTTTTTTTCTTTTTTGTTTTGTTTACACTCTTTAACCCAAGGGGTTAAAGTGACTCTTGAGCCATAAGCCACTCACAAGCAATTCAAGCACAAGTCCCTTATCAGAAGTAGATCATGTCACCGGCAATGGGTCTGGGCTGCTGTGGAGTTTCTGGGTCGCTGCAAATCTCAGATAGAGAAGAAGTGAGTCTGCAAGTGCTGTGCAATTGCCAGCAGACTCACAGCTTAGGTGCCTCTGAAGGGCTGAAGAGTATGTTATGGTGTAGCTTCACGTTCAGTGTGGTCCTGTTAGGGTGTGCAGCAGCACAAGGAGGATGGGGTTAAAGGTGTCATGGAACTGTGCCCAGCTGGGATGTCCACCTGTAACTGGCATTTCTCTGCAAGCAGGGAGTCGAAGAGACAAGGAGCTGCTTGGGCTGGAGATGATGGGTATGCCTGCCCTGGAACACAGCTCCCCCGGTTCTGCCATCTGAAGAGGCAGAGTGAGAGAGGAGGGTGGAGGAGGAGAGGACAGAGACGGTTTGAAAGGATATCTAAGGGAGTGGCTCTCCTGCAAGCTGAATGTGCAAGGTACAGAGCTCTGGCTTGCAGGGTCTAAGAATCAGTTCTTGTTCCAGCATTGTCCAAATAAAACCAACCTACTGCTTCAGAAGCTGATGTGCCTGTTTCTTCCAGTGTGGAGGTCTGGATTCCCACGCAGGGAGAGATCTTGCCCTGTTCCGCCGTTAAATGAGGGTTGGCTTGCTGAGGGTAAAATACACAGCTTTGTGAAGCAGCTGGACAGCAGGCAACTGGGCTGTTAGGGTGCAGGGCTCTGTGGTGATGCCCTTACCCAGCTCCTTTGTGTAGTAGAAGCTGTGGTCATCTCATGCTTGTGGAATATTGCCTGAATTTGCTCCCTTGGTTGTCCAGGATGTATGGTATTTGTCTTCCTGCTGTGTACTATGAATATATTTTAATGTGGGGCTTGGGGGTTAGGAAGCTTGCCCATCCTTGTGTTGGTAGCTAATCTGGAAGTGAACAGAAGAATACTGGCTGGGCGTTCTCAGTCATTGATATTAGGTGCAATGTTTTTAGGAGGGCAGCTCTTTTGTTTAAAAACACTAAATGAGCAGTGTGTACCTTATCTTCTTGGCACACAGTGAAATATCTAAGGAAGGATGGAATTACATTGTTACTTGAGGTTTTCATGGGAAAAGGGCAAGTCCTTTAAGTGCTTTTCCTACTACCAATCATGCTGACTGGTACCTCCTCTAGATTGCAGAAATGGGCTTTTCCTGTAGTTACGGTAGAGTGAGCAAGCAACAGTTCTCAGTGGAAAACTGCAATGTTTCATTTGTAACAAGAAGCCAGTTTTGCAAAGCTAGACACAATCGGCGGCCCCTGGCCCATTATTGCTGTGGTAAGTGGAGCAGGGAGGGGTGCTTCGTCCCTGCCGTGCCATGGAAAAGGGGAAGCCTGGAGCTGAACCTCGCTGCTGCATTGCACTTCCTTAGCAGAGCAGGACGAGGAGAAGGCAGTTCCTCTGTTTGGCTTCATGTATATTTAATAGAGAGTTTAAGCACAGTATAGGTTTGCTCTGTAAGCTCTTCGTACTTTCTCATATTCTCTGTGAAAGTTTGTTTCTGATCAAGGAAAGACGTAGTTGTGGTTTTTTTCAACAGAGTCTGCATGCAGCATAATTTCAAATGGTTTGAAGCTTCTGTGTTCAAGTTTGCAAGATAACTTCTGTGGTTATTTATTTCAGTGGGAATATTTTTTTTTCCCCCAAGTCACAGGACACTGAAATTAGGCTACATTAGAAATGTTCAGCTCTGATATATGTTGTTTGTATACAAATATTTGGTGTTTTTTCTCCTGTAGTTACACTTCTGAAAGTGTTGATTTTCTTAGTATTATGAATATTATGAAGAGAAAATTACAAAACTGTATGGTTATTTGATACAAAAGGGCTGATCAGAAGAGTTCAGTGCAGCTTCCCCTGAAGGGTTTCTCTCCTTGGAGGCAACTGCTTTAAAATTGTAAGATATATGTGTAAAATTCACGGTAGCTCTGGTAATCCTTGTGAGGCCTTTGATCTTGTCGTATTAGATTTAGTTATACATTTATACTATATATAGATTAGTTAGGAAGACCCAGAAAGGAGTTTTTCCCCAGTCTTCCTGCCTAGAATATCCCCTTCTAATGGGAGGAGTGACTAGATGCTTCTGTGCAGTCGTGACCCTGGTACAGCTGACTTTCTGAATTCCCCTGAGCTCCTTTAGGAGTTTGGGCTGACGTGACCGTACAGTAAAATACTGAACTATCATGAATTTGTCAGTTAATGCTAGAATTTTTCATTCTTTTAATTAGTGGTAATATGCCCCAGTCTGCAGGAAAACTTACTTCATTCATAGAGTGCCTCAGAAAGCTGTGCTTAATATTAACCAGAACAAAATAATGGGTCTTCCAAGCTAACCTGCGATTAAGCAGCTGTCCCCAATTAAAAATATGCATCACTTAGACACTGTAGTGTGTAGGGAAAATATAGAATTATCTTTTAGTCTTTCAGTCAGCTTTTAGTTTCTTGCTAAATATATAAATTAAAAAAAAAATCTAATTATAATCTTCTGGCTAAGGTACAGGATTGAGTTCTTTCATAGTTTTGCTACCAGTATCCCCTTAGGTTCATTATGCCTTAGATGCTGAATCCATAAAATAGGGCTGTTAATATGTACATGAGGCACCAAGAGCTAAAATAGTGCTGGAGACTTTCAAAACCTGATAATTTCTTGATTTATTCATAAAGCAGGGAGCATAACTCCTGAAAATTTGATCAGATGCCAGTTCCTTCAGTAGCCACTCAATTCAGAAACCTTTTTATAGCTGTGCTAACATCTCTGAAGACTGTTAGGCTTAATTAATGTTTAAGACTCTTGAACAGAACATGCCATGAAAAGGGAAGCTTTTCTAAGGGAGTGTAGGGAGGCAGGCAGGAGTTTTGCTTCAGGGAATGGGAAGGCAAAGGACATACCAGCATTTGAGTTGAGTAAGTTTGTGTCTATTCTCTCACTTAAAAGTATCTTGTTTGTGTTTTTTGGAGAATTACTGTTATTTGGTGTGTTGAATTGACAGGCGTGTGTGTAGAATCCTTCACATGGACTTTCTTTTAAATATCTAAAGGCAATTCTAGTATAAAAAGAAATAGAATGGCCTTGTTAAAAGCACGGACCCCTCACAAAAAAAAAGTTTCTTTTCTGTGGTGTGAGTATGGCTAAGCCTGATAAAATGGTCATGACAATGTTTACAGTCAGGCAAAACATTTAAATTTCTCCCACCTGCAAAACAAAATAATATTTATATTCTCTCAAGGGTCAAGTGCGGGGACCCCTTCTCTGGGAAACTGAGCATCTTTTTCCTGTGCGTAAACCTGTTATGGATCCTAAAGTGAGTATTTTCTCATGAACACTGACATTTTCCTGCACAAATGCCTTCAGTGCAGTGCAGAACATTACTGAGCAGCAGAAAACCTTTATCCTGTGGGCGTGTTCAGTGCTGCTGTAGTAAGGTTGCATGATATTCTTTATCAGTAGAAGATTGTTTTCATGTATTGAAAACTTGCTTAACAAATGTACCAAAAAAACCTCAGACTCGTTTCCCTGCTCTTCCTCCTCAACACATACTTTCTCAAAGTCTAAATTATCAATGGTAAAATATTAAGTGGGAAAGAAACTGTGATCACAAGATAGGAATGGTTGCATAGATGTTTGTATAAATTTACCTGGGCAAAAAAGATTGGATTATTTCTGAAGAATCTGCCTTAATATTGTGAAGGGTGTATTTTTGTGGTTGTCTTAGATCCCTGTATCTCACATAGATACGTTTCTTTGAGGAATTTAAACTGAGTATCCACACCCAAACAGGTGAAGGTCTGGCGTCATGAACAGAGAGGAGAATGAAACGTGGGAAAACAGGCGTTTTACCCAGTGCTCGCGAAGGGAAAAGGACTTTGGTCTGTCTTAATAGAAAGCAGGACTGGAGTAGACTGACATAAATGACTGACTTTTTCTGATTTAAGTCCAACAACATTGCCTGCAGGGGAAAATACTCTTGGCAAAGACGTTACTAGTGATGAAAGCTTTACTGTAGCAGTTAAGCTTAGTTGTCTTTAGATAAAAACCTCATGTATTATTTAATCTCCATTCAGGCTTTTTTTTTTCACCTGGTTAAAAAGGTAACAAGTAGGGCATAAGATCATATCAGTGAATGAACTTTAGATGATTTATTCAGCAAAAAGACCGTTTTGGTTTCTGTTAGAAAAGTTTAATGGCTTAATTGCATGAGAGTTAGGATTATTTTATGATACTGAAAGTCTACTACAGTCTTCAAAGACTGCTTTGTTTACTGTTGCTGCTAAGGCATGGTTTGCAGAAAAATGTAGTGGAGGATTTTTTAATACAAAATGGTGAATTTCTGTCAAAAATCAAGCTCTGTAGTGTAGACTTAAAATTAAGGATGCCCAGCCATATCTGGTGGTCTTGATCTCTCTCTTCCCCCCCACCCCCCTCCACAAAGACAGCCTTTCTACAGCAGAGGACGTAAATAAGCAATTGTATAACTAAGGTCTTGCTCACACAGTAATGTTAACTTGTAGCTATTTCATCTCAATATCTGTCCAAATAAACAAAGCTTTAAGTGGTAAAGTGATGCCTAAACATCTGTCTCTTGAAATCGCTAGACCATAGCTACTCAAGCGGCTGTGTTTTAATGCAGAAGAAGGGTAGAGCTAGATCTGTTTGGTTTGTATACGCGGGGAACCTTGCAGCGTGTCTGCTCTTAGTCGAGCAAAGCCAGTGCTGGAGTGGAGAAACAGGGTGCTGCGGTGCGGACCCGTCCCTGCTGGGTGCCGCTGCTCCAACACGCCTCTGCCGCCAGCGCTGCGCTGCAGCTCCTCTCTGCCCTGTCCAAACCAAGCATCAGCTGGAAGAAAGCTGTTTAGATCAAATTAGGAAATCATGGAGCACTGGGATGCTAAACGGCAATATGTCTATTGTTTTAGCTTTGGCGATGGTCAAATGTAACTGTTTTCCAGTGGGGACCAGTAAATAAGGACCAGTACTGAGCTGCAGCCTTGCAGGTGATGGGATGCGTGGAATGCTGGCTTGTGTGTTAGCTTTTGCTCGATATTTTGATTAGTGTATTATCCATAGTAACCAAACTTCAAATAATAACTCTTATTCCCAGAACATCTTTGGAATAAGTTTGACAGTTCCAAGGAGCTTTAGAAAGCGTAACTGGAATTTGTCTGTTAGACGAAAACAAATCTACAGAAGGAAAGAATGACTTTTCCTTTCCTTGCATATGTAAAAGCTGTTGCCCCAGGAATTTGCCACAGAAATAATGAATAAAAAGACTCTTGATCTATTTCCTATCTTCAGCTGTTATTCACTCTCAACGTTGTTGGAATACAGTGATGTAACATATCAAATAGAACTACAATATTTGGCAAGGATAATTTCTTATCAGGAACGATAAACGTGGCTTAGAACAGTTTTCATTACTCATCAGGTTAACAAGAAGTTTGGAGTCAGATGGCACGAGCAGGTGTATTTTTTCAAGGAAAGAAGAATGAACTGAGGAGATGATATAAGTGGATTGCAGTGGGAGTCTGACAGGGATTTATTGTCAAACTCTGGATCAAGAAAAGAGAACTCCTGAAGTAAATCTATAGGGAAACGGTTCTAGTATGCGGGTGCTAGGAGCAGGGGGACTGGGGGGTGCGCGTGATGAACTTGTATCTTACTGTGAAGGATGCTGAACTCGATCCTCTCGGAGATGGGAACAAAAGCCCACTGAGTGGGCAAAAGTAAATAACCTACCTGCAAAGGAGGTGCTTCTGGGTTTTTGCTTTGACACTGGTCTCGGGCAGTCCCCGCTCATCTTCTGACTGAGGTAGAAGTATTCTCTGTTTTCCACTGCAATTATCTGAGCTTTTAGTTCTGAGCCTTGCATTCAGTATTACAAATCAGTGAATTCATTAATTGAGAAGGTTTTGTTTCTATTTCAGTATAGAAACACATAATACTTTTATGTCGATCTATCTGAATTAGCTGTTGTATTTTTAAGTTGAAACTTGTTACTTTTGTCAACATTCCTTGCTCTACCTCTTCTCAGAGGGGAGAAGAAAGGACAGCCTTGTCGTTTGCTCTTTTTCCCATTTTGTTTAATGCATCATTACCCCTTCTATTTATCCCCTGTGTAAGCTGGCTTTATTTTCAGTTACCTTCATGTTGATGTCTTCCCCTACATTTAATGCTTTTATTTCTTTTTCTGCTTTATTTCTGCTGCCTTTTTCATGTATCTGATGTGGGATATTGTATTTGGGTAATACGGTACGTTTGATCCTTAATTTCTGTTGTGACATTAGTGCTTTTGGCATGGCTTTCTGTCGTTGTATTTATGCGTCCCAGCACTCCATTTGCCTTTTTGACTGCCTCTGCACACTGAGCAGATGTTTTCAGAAAGTTCTCTACAGCAACCCCCAGGTCTTTTTCCTGTGTGGTTACAATTAATTTAAAATTCAGCAGTGTGTGCGAGTAGCTGAAAATATTACTACTGCTGTATGCTACCCTACTTTTGTAACAAATGCATTTCATCAGCCACTATTCTGCTTCTGACTTCTCTCAGGTCTGAGCCACTCAAGGTGGACCTGGCTGTGTCTGGTTTTAACATAATGATTTTGTCACCTCTGCGATGAATGAATGTTATCTACAAGATAGGGGACTGAAACCTATTTGGTGTTGTTAAATTTAATATATATAAATCTATGACATTACTCTAGATGCCTTCTCAAAAATAGCAAACTACTAAATGGCTGGCTTAGTGATGATTCAAAATAGTAAATTATCATTAGAGCAAAAATAAAACTCAATCATATCTTACAGCAGTCTCTAAACGGTCTCTTCTTCCTGTGCAGTATTTACCAATAAGCCTGGATTTTGTTGCTTCTTAGCCATCGAACACACACATTCCACCATCAGCTGCCAGTTCCTTGGCTGCTGCTCATACAGGAATATAGATATTTCTAAATTATTCTTTAGGGTATGGTCATCTTCCATTTTCTTTGATATACTTTTTGTTATATTTTCTTGTTTTAGTGATGTCTCTGATCTGAATTTCTCTTGTCTGTTCCCTCCTGCCCTCAAATGCCAATGTAAATGTCTGCCACTGCCACCCACAGAAGACACCTTATCGAGCACCCCTTTGTCCCTGCAGCCACCCTCCCAAATTCTGTCACTTCTTATTTTTGTGCAGATATGCAGTAATCTGGTGTGATTTAGGTACTTTGCGTAGAAGCTGGGCCAGCAGTTAATAAGTTTGACCCTCCCCTCGTAATAGGTTTCTTTCATTAACTGTGTAAGTCTTCAGACGTTTTCATCAGGTAGCCCAGCGACCAGAGAATTTAATTTAAGCTTTGATAGTAATTTCTGTTACCAATATCCATGGTGTCTTTTGCAACATCAGTTTTTCATTATTGGAAATTACAGCAAACACAAATGCACTCCATGTTTTTACTAAAAGCTTTTCTATTTGGTTGGAAGAGGACTGCTTCTCGCCTTATCTATTATGTTCATAGCACAGCATATTGCACTACTAAAGTATCTCATAAAATACTCTGTTGCCATGGTGATCTACCTTTCCCTTTTCCTAAAAGGACCCACTAAGTCCTGGGAGAGCAAGTTGACTTTCTTTGCCTGTGAGAAGATCAGTCCCATCCCTTATTTTACCCTTATTTCTATCTTGTTTTCTTGAGGACACCAAGTAGGTTTTGTTTACTGATAATTTTTTCTCTCCGGGTTTAACATTCTGAAATATTAAATCTCAGTAGTTTAAAACTCAGCTGAGGATATGCCTGTACATGAGGATGCAGTACTGAAACTTGCACTTTGAATTTCAAGTGGAAAAACGAAATTTAAGCATAGATTATTTAAAATGAGAATGAATGTCAGTTAAAACTGTATATTGATTCTTCGTGACTGCAATGCTACTAAAAAAAAAAAAAAAAAAAAAGAGAGAGAGAGAGAGAGTATGCTGAGGGGACAGGTACTTGCCAGTTTGCATATCCTAACCCAGGTGGCTGTTTCTCTTCTTCACTGCCTGCCTCTGCTGATCTCCCTTCGGTTGGAACCAGAACGATGTTCGTCTGAAGAAGGCTCTGAGCTGACCTGTAGAGTGCTGGCTGTTCATGAGCTGAGTTAATCTTAAACATCTGATTCCAATGCCCGGTGAAGCAGACTTTTTTTTGCCTCCAGTTCTAATTTCAAACTTTGTTTTAGTTAAAGCTGCTAAAAATCTGCATTAAAGCAACATTAAGGGCCTGTTCTGACCTGATAAATCCCAAGAAAATAAGACTTAAGGCTGAAATCACAGACCTGGACCTCTGCATTATCCAGTTATTGAAAGTCTTTGAGTGCTGCATGTTCTTATGTATTGGGAATGATGGCATGGTATGGTGAGATGTAATTTCAGCTTTAACTCAGAATTTTTTCTCTGCTAAAGCAAAATAGTTGTTTCAGTTCAGCAGTCTTTTTTTTTTTTTTCTTTCTTTTCAGTTTTACTCTGGAACTTATAGTTGATAAACTTGACAATATATTGAGGTTTTTCTTTGTTTTTATTTTCTCTCTTCCCCCCCCATGTATGTGATCTCCGTTATGCTCTCCTACCTGGTAAGGAGCCATTGGTCATTCTGATTGTACCCCTGGCTGAAAACTGGTGCCATTCACTGTGGGTTTTCTTTCTGTCTCAACAGCCTGCTCTGCAAGTTGGAGAATACAGGATTTCTGACTTCAGTGTTGTCTTTGAGACAATTACTGTATCCTGGTGTCTTATACACTAGCGTACTAGCAACACAATTATTTTCTTACCTTACTTGTGAAGTACAATGAATTAGCAAAAGGTGGTAACGGTATATTAATTATAGGAACATACAGTTGTCTCCTGAAGGGGCGACTGCAGCACTCCACTGCCAGGGTCTTCAATAACCACCCAGGAACCTCCTCGTGGAGAGAATGGAAGTGTGTGTAGGCTTCAGGATGAGGTATTAAATTCGTTGTGTTTTGGTAAATGGTGGCCCAAAATGACCACTTTTCTTGAAAGCCTTAGTGACTGAAACTCCAATGGAGATGTTCCGATAGCCTTGTTTGAAGGTTTTGGCAGCGCAGGCATAAGCAGTTCCTGCCCCTGGCTGTTTACTCCTGTTTGCATGGATAGATGTGGAGTGAGACTGGGGAACAAATCCGGTCAGAAAACGAACCATTTTTGCTGGGTTGTTAGTTGTCTGGGTCAGCTTCTTGATCGAATGAGTGTGGGGTTGTACAAGTGACTGTGCTAGCATGATGGAGAGGGAGGCTGCTGCTGAAAGCAATTCGTGAAATGCAGATAGAAATTTTCTCTCTTGAAGTCCTAGGTGTTTTTCATGCCTTGCTAAACTATGATGGAGTTATGCAAAGCAGCATAGACAAGGATGGATGTATAATGAAGTTAGGTTACAAGTTAAGTTTTATCTGAGTTAGTCAAAACTGCGTAAGCTGCTGCAGAGCTGTACTCTAGAATCCCAAACTTGAGTTTGGGGAATGTGAATACAGGAAAGCTCCTGGGGCCGTACCAAAATCCTACTGCAAAACACTGCAGTAATCTGACGCAGTGATGCTTGCTGGGCTTTGCAGGAGGTCTGAAGCAGTTTCAGGAAAGGGGGTGTGGTCAGAAACATGCATTAGTGATGCAAGATGCCTTGGATTAATATGCATGTTAGCACACTCATTGCATAATGAAATGGCAGTGGAAACAGCTTCTGTAGTGTCTTAAAGTCCTGAAAAAGAGTTGAAGGAAATGAGGACAGCCTCCTGCACCTATGACAGTATCTGTGTTCTTTTGCTATTCATCCAGTCAGTATTACATTTTATTCCTGCCCCTTCTTGAAATAATCTGTGTACAATGCTTGATTTTGAAGGGGTGGCAAAATACTCTAGCTGAATCATGCTGTATATAGCGATTTGTTTTGTTTTTACAAGTAAATTTGTGCATGTGTGTTTTTAAACTGGAACATATTTTTTCCTGTATTAAACTACATTCAGAAAAGAGCTGATGGAGGTGCCAGGAGAGATGCAAATATGGATTTGTGACCCTAATAATATAAATGTTCCTCGAGCATATTAGTAGTATTTGTGGACCAGCTCTCTATAAAACATAATTGCCAAAACCAAGCTGTAAGATAACGGCAGTATTTGTCCTTTTCCTTAAGTGAACTTGTGAGAAGATGGAGGAAACTTGCATCTGTATATTTGTTCCTAAAATAGAAAAAGCCATGAAAAAATCCCTGGAGATCTGGAACAGTCACGGAACAAGCTTACCAAAGAAAAAATGGACCAGCAGTAACAGAGAGAGATACCCGGCAGTTTTTGCTGCTAGTGGCATTGTTCAGGTCCCACGCCCACCGGTACAGCGGGAGGATGCAGGCGTGGGGCAGGAAGCAGTGTGTAAATGCCTGTTAAAATAATTTTACTTTTTAGTTTGTGTGACCAAGCATTATTACTTATGTCGCTTAGTGATTAGTTTGTAACCCTATGAGATAGGAGAGGGGTTCGGCAAGCAGCGAGGCTTTTTCTTTCGTGCGCAGTCCTTTCCCAAGAGCTTAGTGCAGTGCTGGTCTGTGTGAACCCTATTAGAGAGTGGCTGAGAGAGTGCTTGCAGGGCAAAGGAGTTACTTTAGCAGCATTTGAGTTGGAGGGTGCTCAGTGATGAGGAAATCACCCCTGCTTGTAGTGTTGAGGTACTACAGAAATGAATACCTTGGAAAGGTTGCATATATTTATACATTTCATACGCTTATTTGCTTTTATTCAGATCTTTAAGAGATCTTGAGTGATTTACTTTATGAATGTTCAGTCAACCAGAAAAACCAGCTTCCTATGTCAATGTGTGTGATAAGTAAATCAGTCAAAAAAAAAAAAAAAAAAAAAATGCAGCAGATGATTATTTAGCAAGATTGCCGCCCCAGCTCTTTCTAATCTGGAAACCCTGGGTTTATTTGTAGTTGCTGTATTCTTTGGGTGACCTTGGACAGGTTTTGTTTCTCGTTTTATCAGCCTCTGTGTTCTGTAAAGTGTGGACAGTACTGGCCTCAAAACCAATGAGGGACAAAGAACACGGCCACCCTTAGAGGGTTCCAGGTAACAACGAGAAACCCCCTTGCTATGTGCTCCTCCCTGATGTGTCCTCCTGTCCCGCAGAGCTGTATCCCTGCCTTACGCACCAAGTAACCGCTAGCTTTGCTGAGGCTGCCCGGGAAATTAAACACCTGCGGTTGTAAAACAGACTGTTGGACCATTTTATTAGTGTATCGTGTAAAGCTGGATGCTCTCACGGTGCATGGTGTTGTTCATGGATGGTTTACTGTATTATGGCAGATAAAAATGTATTTGGTACTTCCATGATTCTGTGATAGTTGCTGCATGTAAATAATTGCTGTAATTGTCATAAGGATGTTAAAATGATCCTGAAGAAGAGGTATCCACAAGAGGGCCATCTCATAAGCACATATGATGGCTGATGGAGCAAACTTTCAGTTCTTTCTGGGTGTTGAATAAAAGCAGCACACTCTTTTTCTTTCTAGATTTTCAGCCATCCAGTGCTCTTTTCGTAGAGGATAAACACTCTCTTCTTGTACCCAAGTATTAGATAATAATGACGTTTTGGACATTAGACATCCATATTTCACTTCTGTGTGTGTCTTTTATTACTAGCCATAAAAAATGCATGTGCTAGAAAATAATAAACTTAGAAAGCCGGTGGGTAAGTCATGTAATATTAATGACTGATTCTGTCTTGGCTGGTATGTGCTAGATTAAGTTTGTCGTCTTTTAATAATAGTATTCCCACATGAAATTGAATTTTTGTGGATTTTTCAAAATAAGCTTTTTCATGTTTAATTCCACTCCTGAAGCAGACTTTGAACACCTGAATGAAACGTGTAGCCATTTTTAATGATACAAGTGTGGAAAAGATTCCTGTTATATATGTTAATGGTTGCAGTTGTGCCTGTAAATAGGTCAGGAAGAGAGCTGGATGTCTTGGAGTCAGAGTCACTGAGGGTGGACCGAGCTAAAATGATAAACCGAAGTAGTCAAAAAGGCTGTTTCCTAAAGTGTTATCTCTGGCTGGCACGGGGGGAGGCAGGAAGGAAGGAGATCTATAAAAGGAGAAGTGTGTGGTAGGGAGAGATTCATGGGGCAGAGAAAGGGGGTGTGTGTAAGGGGGAAGTGTAACGCAGCGAAGACTAGACATCTTGGGGGAAATATATTGGAGTGCTGTGGCTTTCTCTGCTGCTGCTTAAACCATCAGCAGGACGAGGTTGGGGTTCAGAAGCCTTTCTCTCTAAACCTTATCACTGGAGACGACAAACAGCATATGCTGCACTGTGCAACTCTCTTTAGAAATTAAGAAGTTTGGGGTTTTTATTAATAGTTCATAATGAAGATCCATGGATTTTCTTAGAAACATGAAGAACATACTTGACAGTTACCTTCCCCTGTCTCTTCAAACAGAAGGGAGAAAAAAAAAAAAAAAAAATCCCAATTTAATTTGTTGTGAGAGGTATTCTGACCCTCCATGACTAGGCTTTTTTTTCCCCTCCATGAGTGCAGTCTGCATCTGTTTTCTTACTTTTTGTTAAGGATGTACTGCATGACTCTCGTTTTGGCCAGTTTACTGTGGTACAGCTTCCAGAAAATCCGTATCTGAGTTACATTTTCTTGCAAAAGGAGAATAAACAGTTTTTTAAATAGAAACCTACTTTTTCAAAGTCAGCTAGTGTTATGACAAAAGCTGCATAGCTACACTAGCACACTGTTAGGTTAAAGGATCTTATTCATTGTCTTGCACTTACATAATGAAATCACTTTTTGCACCAAATGGTATCACAGGCTTTTCATATGTAAATATATATACATGTCCTTCCACTAAAACACACCTTTTCCTTGGGTAGCACAAAGTAACTGTTCAGTAGCGTAATTATATGTTAACCTCAGTTAAATCTAACTGTTCTCTGCAGTTTCTGACTTACTCTAAGTCATGCCATCTAAGCTAACGATATGAAAACTAAGTTTAAAACTCATAGAATTTTCTAGTGTTCAGAGTTATTATAAGTCACTTCCGACATTTCTGAAAAACTGAGCTTGAAATGCAGATGGGGATATGCTTGCAGTCTCATTACACGTTTGCTATTTAAATGATCTGGTGGCATGCAGATCTGGTGGCCACTGTGATTGCTTCAGCGGCAGCGGTGTTTTGAATTGTAATGCAGGTGAGTTGGAGAAGGTCAGCTCTCACTACAGCATCATCCTGGACACTCTGGAGAGCTGTGGGAATAGATTTATCCAGTTGCTGTCTTTTTGATTATGTGATGGTCAAAATATAAACTCTTTAAAAATATCTAAAAATAGCTTTAACCACAAAATGGATATAGCTCTTCGGAAGCCATTACATTAATAGGTAGGAAACTCTGAGTGTGCTGGTGTCTCTTCAGACTTCCATAAACAAATTCGATGACTTATTTTTGCCTCTGAATAGCACACAGCATAATACTCATGAATTTATAATTGTCTAGAGTTCACTGTCTTTTAAGCAACATGATGAAGAGCCTGATAAAAATGCTACGGAAAAAATCTGATGAAAATAGGGAGGCAATTTCCTCAATTTCATGACCCATATGTGATGTTTTAGAGATGTTTTGATGAGAAGATCTGATGAAATTTATATTTCTCTGTGATGTTATTTGGGCTTATGTACATTAGGATTTAAAATGATTCATGTATCTTTCTTCCCTTCCAGATGTACTCCTGAATTATTTCAAGGGTGCCATGATGAAATACTATGAAATGTTGTTGTTGAGAGCAAGAAGCCTTTTTCTTTCCTCTTTTTAACTACACAAAGCTTATTTCATGACTCAAAGTTTTTAAACTTGTAAAATAAACCTGCAAAACCTTAATAATGCACTCTAGATTTTATGATAAAATACAGGTTCTGGTCCAAGAAATGTAATAGTGTGAATTACCCTTAAACAAAATATGGGCACACATATTTTCATTAAGTTGTTTTAAATTTAACTGGAAAATTATTGGGAAGCATCACCCAGTGTCTCTTGCTGTGAAGTTTTGCTTTTTCGTTACATACCTATTGTGAAGAACGATGCTGTTTGACTTTTTGAATAAAGCCCAGGCTTTTCATTTGGGTTTGGAGGGTTTTTTTATTTATTTATATAGTATCATAGATTTAGAAGTTTTGTTGTTGTTGGTTGGTTGTTGGGGTTTTTTGTGTGTGTTTGTTTTGGGTTTTGTTTGTTTGTGGTTTTTTTTTTTTTTTTTTGTTGGGGTTTTTTGTGTGTGTTTGTTTTGGGTTTTGTTTGTTTGTGGTTTTTTTTTTTTTTTTTTCCAAATATTCTACCCATGATCTTGGGTAACTACAATTATACATATTAAGCTAAGCAGAAAGGAGAGACAAGTGTCCAGGTACTAAAAAATGCTATCATACCTTTTATTTAGTTCATTCTTAAAATGCCACTTGCAGACAAGACTTGGGAGGTACCAGCTCTTGTTTGCTACTTTTGATGACTCTCCCAATTGGGCTAATCACCCGAGTTTAACTCATTCATAGTTT
>JAYKAV010000489.1:986049-1029594 GCA_035582835.1 Phoebastria nigripes | reverse complement strand
AACACTAAAACATCTGCAGCAGGATAGTCAAAAGCATAGGTCTTTTAAAGTCATTTGCTGACTTTTGAGCTATGTGGGTATTAGGGAAAGGCTGAGTGATATTAACTTTGTTGTTACAGAGGTTCCTAGGTTCCTTGAAGAGAAGAACAAACAAACAAAACCCTCAACTTTTGCTATATGGACAACAGCAAAGCAGGGCTCTTCCTGGCAGTAGTTTTGAGGCTTTGTTGGGGAACCTGTCTAAAAAGAGGCATCTAGATGACTTTTGACCTGGAATGCTGTCTGACACCACATTGCCTTCTGTTTGTGCTGTTCCCATACTGTGAACGTAGTAGATAATGTTGTAAATATTTCTGCTTCATAGGTGAAATGAAATGAAAATACTAGAGTTGTATAAAGTCCTTAGTAAATAAGTGATGTTCTCTGTTACGCATCCAGGGGGAAAAAAGGCTCCATTGTCACAAAATGATCTATAGAACATGTTACTGGGAAAAACCACCTTGGTCATCAGATTTCTTTACCTGCTTTCATAGAAGTTTTTGGGTATGAAAGGGTAGTTACTACAGAGAAAAATTACAGACACCCTTCTTAAACTGGATTTATTACTTCAGAAGGGCTACACAGTGCTCAAAACTAGGTGTGAGATTAAGGACTATGTATTGGCCTAAATGAGTGTATCAGATGTTAGATGTATGCCTATTTCAGCCATTGGATGAAAATGTAAAAAGCAAAAACTAAAACTAAGCATATTATTTCATAGGTTTTAAAATTCCATGTAGAGAGTTTCATGAAGCAAATTGCAGTAGGACCGATAGTGCTGGTCTTTATGGAAATGTTCATTAAGTTGTGAACTTTGGATCAGGTGCAGAGAGAAGATGGCACATCGGAAGAGGGTGTTGCCTTCAGAATAACTGTTACCTCTGGTTTCTGCTAACTTGTGATACTGCTTATGTCCAGAAAGGATGGCTAAACTTGCTGGAACATTAACACGGTGTCAGAATTTATTTTGGGGATCAATGGTTGCAACTGTTTATGGTGCACGCTGCTGCGTGCATTTGTCCTGTGATCACTGGATTCCTGTGTGTTGTGTTTGGCTCCCAGGGTATCTCCACAGCACAATTCTGAGTAATGTTACTTTTAGGAAAATTAGAGGATCAGTGTAATTTTTACCTTGTATATCACACTTTTCCGTAGTATGTTCATATACAAGAACATAAATGAATTTTTTTTTTTTTTTTTTTTTAGGATTATAGTTATTATCTGGCTGCAGGTCAAGATAGACCAGTGTCATAGGTACCACTAGTTCCTCACTTCAGTGCCTAATCATCATTCTGCAATTACTGAAACTTCATACATCAGCCTGACAGTAAGGTCTTTTTGGGGAGCAAGGAGAAGGGCAATCTATAGAAGTTTTTTGATGCATTTGCATTCTGCCATGTCTTTGTATTCCTAAACTTCCTGCAGTAGCTGGTGTGTCTTTGCCAGGAGGATTTCCAGTGAACGTGACTGGTACTGTTGCCTTTGGAAGGCTGGCATGTTGCTTGACTTCATACTTGTTGAAATGTTCCCTACGACTAAAACCCATAGTTTGTTTCTTGACTTTAAGCCCACTGGTTTTATGTTTTTGGTTTTTTTTTTTAATAAGTTTATTGTCTTATTCTTGATACATAAATACTAGTTATAGAGGAGTTGCAAATGGAACAATGTTTCCTTTGAAACGACCACTCCTAATCAGGAAAAAAAGTTGCTTCAATGAAGGTATGTATCTACAATAAGACCTGCGAGTTATTAGTTTAATTTCATATCCCAGGGGCACTGTGCACAGTGATCACTTTAGTCAGTAAAGTTCCAGGGGTTTTTATTAGCATGAGTAATCTTGTTAACTCTTAACTGACCCGATGCACGTGTGAGTGCTGGAGAATGCTGACTAAAGTATGTATGTGTCAGGATGATATTCGAAGTGGATTGCTGAGCTGAATACTTGGCAAAGAAAAATTCTTGCAGTTCTTTTTAGAAGTTGTAGGTAGCAAAGAGCTGTGATTGCATCCAAATATTATGCAAATGTTAATAAAAATGGTGTGTGTAATTGACTTGAATGTTCTGGGAAGTTATTTCTTTGAAAAGCAGAGCAAAAAAAGGTAGTGTTTGAGGAACTAGTGTATGAGTCTCAGCTGCTAACTATACGACTAGGCACCTTTTGTGCTTATGTTCTGGTTACGTTATCCAACTTTCCTAGCAGACTGTGTCCTGATTCCTGAACCTGACCCCCCCGCCACGCACCCTCAGAGAGCACTATCCTAATATCTGCAGAGCATTTTCAAAGGCTCAAAAATTTTTTTTTTTGCTATTGAAGGTCACTGGGTACCTTCCACTTCTGTTACATACAAATTGGATCATTTTGCTTCTTATAAATTTTCAGAAAGGACGTGAGAGGACTTGCTGCTTGTAGACTGAAGTGAAATCTTTTCTGAGTGTCATGGTTTAGCCCTGGCCAGCACCTAAACACCACGCAGCCGCTTGCTCACCCCCCCACTCCGGTAGAATGGGGAGAGAATCGGGAGGACACGAGTAGGAAATCTCGCGGGTTGAGATAAAAACAGTTAAATAATTGAAATAAAACAAAGTAGAACAGTAATAATAACAATGATAACAATAATAATAGAATATACAAAGCAGGTGATGCACAATGCAACTGCTCACCACCCGCCGAACTGACGCCCAGGCCGCCACGAGATGTGAGAGCCCCCCTTTCCGGACCGTGCCTCCTAATTATATACTGAGCATGACATCACATGGTGTGGAATACCCCATTGGCCAGCTGGGTCAGCCACCCCAGCTATGCTCCCCCCACCAGCTTCCCATGCACCTGGCAGGGCATGGGAGGCCGAAAAGTCCTGGTGCAAGCACCACTCGGCAACGACCAAAACATCAGTGGGCCATCAATGCTCCTCTCATACCAAACCCAACACACAGCACCCCCTCAGCTACTGGGAAGAAAGTTAACTCTGTCCCAGTTGGAACCAGGACACTATCTTGGAATTGGTGATTAATTTAAGCAAACAAAGGCTGTAGTACAGTTGTTTTTTGTATACACTGTCAGCAAACTTGTCAGTAGCTTGAATTCATATACCAGATATGTGTATCTGACTGTTTTAAGCATTAAAATAAACTAAGTGCTAATATACTAGGAAAAACCACGTATGTTGCTTTCAGTTGCATAATGTTAGCTGGAAAAGTAATTCTTAACAATCAAAGAAATGACACTGAAAAGCTTAAAATATGAAGGTTTAACAGTCTTTCTCAAAAAGCCGAAGTACCTGCTTCTGTGCAGTAATGGACTGTTCATCCTAGATCGTGGCCTGCATGTGAGGGAATTGGCTGCAAAAGTACTGGATGAAGTGTTTGTGTATGGCCTTGCTAGCTAGCCATATGTAGCAATTAAAGGGAAGAAAAAAAGCTCCTACTTCTTAAAAACAAACACCACCACCACCACCCCCCCCCCAAACCAAAATCAAACAAAGAAAACAATATAAGTTTATGTGTGAGGACTGCAGTGGAACTTGAGCATGTGCCTACTTTGAGCTGAAAAGGTTTCTTATTTGGGACAGTTTTTATCGGCTAAATTTATCTGAGAATTTCCTTCTTAATGTTGTCTTCCAGATTTTTGGAGATTTTGTAGAGGCTGAAGTGAAGAAAGGGGACTCTGTGTGTTTGTCATTCTTGGAAAAAGAATTCTGGTGTAAAATTATTCCCCCAAAAATACTCATCTAAAAATGAATGCATGAGCCATGTCACATTGCTCCTCCTATGAGTGGAATCTGCTGCTGTTCCACCCCGTTTCCTGTAGTTTGTTTTTCTGCTTGAAGTGGAAAACTTCGTCCTTGTTTTGGGAAGTACCGTGGTGTAGTTAGGAACTAAAATTAATTTTACATGTTTCTGTACACATTTGGAAGGGGCCTATAGTATTGAGATGCAATTCTGGTTTTACAAGCCACACACTTGCACTTTATTGGAGTGTTGAAATTGAGATGCTTGTAGGGTGTGGAAACCGTGCTGCGTGTATTGGATGTGCTGTGAGCTAAGGATGCTGGGCAGTTGCTGGTTGTTTAGTGAACTTGACAAAGAAAGAAGTAAATATCTTAACTTCTGATACCAAGCCCTGTGAAGACATCTCGTTAGCAGTTAGAGTTTGAGTGCACGAGGATAACTATCTTCTTGTACATGGACGTAGTTTTAGACCCATGGAGTATTTGGAAATGTGGGTGATTTAGCTCTTGTTAAAGGCACTTCCAGTTATGTTTTATTGCTTCATTTATATTCAGGTCAAGGACTTTTCCGTTGTTATTAATATAGCACCTGAAGGTCATAAGTGGTAGCAAGAGAATTTTTGTGCAAACGTGTAGCAAAAGCAGTAATGCATGCTTTTTAAATGTGGCGGTTGCTTATGATTGAGGAAATTTTGCTTTTCTTTAAACTGTTGAAAAAAAAAAAACAACAACTTGTTCGCTATAGTAGTGAGACTTGTTACAGCACTGTCCAGGGTCCAGGCGATGAGTGGTCTGCAGGATGCGCCACTGGTTTATCATTCCTCGTTCACAGACAGTAGCATGCTGCTATCTGCTTCCTGGCCTGACTGTTCCCATGCTCTCTACCATCATTTTCTGGTGAAACTCCGTGATGAGACCTGCTGTCGTCTTGCCCCAGCCACTAAAAGCACCAGGTTATTGTGCCATTTAGCGTAAGTGAGGAGTAGAGAAACCTTGAAATGCTGTGATAAGATGGCAATGGGCCAGAACTACAGCAATAACTACCCACTCCATCGAGAGGGGTTCACTTTGGTGGGATTGCATTCCCGAGTTTCTGTGTTTGAAGGGTGGGAGAGGAGGGGAGTAGTGCAGCAAACTGCTCTAAGCAGAATTGCTTCATTGGTTTAAGAACATAATCGTCTTGCACTTGTAGTTTTCAGTGCTGTTCTTCAGCATTTCACTCTCGCTTTGGGCACTTCAGTGCTGGGCAGGCCACAGGTTGCCTGGCGCATTTCCCATGAAGAACAGAATTTTAAATATGTGATTTTGCTTTCCTCTGCCTGTGACATTACTGGGAAACAGAGGTATTGCCTTATAGATGTGTCCAGTGTAACACTGGTTTCCCAATTGTAGCTGGAATAGTCATAGGACTTCAAAAAACAATTTTCTTTCCGGTTTTCATAATACGTTCTGTAATTTTCATTAGAGAATTTTTTCTTAGAGAATCTTTCAAATATTTTTCTTAGTATTATTTCTGATGCTGAATTTACTCTCAAGAATTCACCCTATCTTTCTAGCACCTTACAGAATTTCAGAAATGGGGCACAAGCAGTTTGTCCTCCAAGGCAGGGATTTCACTAGTAACTGTTGATGGAGAGTTTTAATTTCTAGGTAGACAGTTTTGAAGCATCTCCACATGGCCTAATCTGAACAAAACGCTGATCTCGCAAACTCTGAAAATCTTGAGTCACTTGTCATTTCTGTAAGTCACCGCCAGTATGATTAATGCTGTTTTCATTTGAGGTCTTCAGAACATGCAGAGTCTCAAATGCTGCTTTAGGTGTGCTTTTTGAAGGTTGAAGAGTAGAAATCGGGCTTCTAGTAGAAATTGTTTCTTGGTGTGTTAATGAAGTAGTTTGGTAACTGAAACAACTTCTTAAATTGACTGTACCTTGAACTTGATTTTTTTCTCCTAATGGCGTTCGACTCCCATAATGCTCTGCCATTGTTTAAACCATCTTTATTTCAGTCTTCATGTATCTAGAAAAGAGTTGTAATATTAAGAATTTGTGACCTTGCCAGCGTACCTCAAAGTGGTGTGATTTGGATCTTTTCTGTCTCGCGCTGTCCCATGCCTGAATTGCATACCTAGTGCTGTAAAGTGGTCACGCAAAGGATTCTCGACGTTTGTACCAAGAGGCGCTGCAGGCTCTATGGGATCGTATGGAGCCGTTGGTGATTGCGTTCAAATCAACAGGACTCAAGTTACTCTTGATATACTTTTCATCCTAAGTTTTTCTGATCATCATTACTGGAAGGTAATAGTCCTGCTGAAAAGATTTGCTTATTGTATGGCCTCACTATATATGTCTGTCCCAATCGGAGAATGACATTATTACTTAGGGCTTAATTTTAAGTGTTGACATTTAGTTTCCCATTTTAAATACTAATTTATCCTTGAATATTAGAGCTGCACAGATTTTGTTTATGGCAGAGAAGTTCATTTGACTAGAGGTGGATAAATTGTTTTCTTCCTCAGTTTGTTTTTATTGTTCTAAAGCCAAATGGATTTTGCACTTGGCTGAAGAATGCCAGACCTGAAATACTGCATTCTTTGCCCCTGTCTGCAGGCATGTAGTAAATATAGCACCTTTGGGTGTGGCCAATCAGCTGAGAATGAATAATCATTTCATTCATCTGGCTTTTGTCATTAGTTTGTTCTTGGGATTTTTTTTTTTTTTTTTTTTTTCTTTAACTAAACATTGCAGATCCTTTTTCTGGAGCTCTTCAAATAGCTTTTTAACAGCTCAATAGTATTGCCCTGTGTTGAGAACAGTAGACAAAAAATACATTTTTTTGGTAATGTTAGCTACTAGCAGGAAGACTTTTGCTTATATATTTTTTCCTAATAAATAAGAAGATGAGTTAGCTTGTTTGTTATTAATTCAGGTGCATATTAATTCAGATTTTGGCAATATAACCATGGCAGTATGCTTTACCTGTGAAGCATTTTTCCTGTGGATGTAGCTACACAATAACCTTTTCTATGAGGGCAAGGTAATTTCAAGCTCTCGGTGTGTTTGGCTCCACTGAGAGGACGGCTGTGGCTGTTTGGGCGTGTTGCTGCACCGGTAGGAATGGGTGACTGCAGGCAGTTGCATCCTTAACTGTGAGCAATCTAGACCTGATTTCAGCTGATGGGTCTAACTGGTTGCCCTCCTTTTTCATCTTTTCATTGTTCATTCTGTCCCCAGTGGAATCCAACAATGTTTGACTTACTAATGCCTAGGACTTTCTTTGAAGTCTTGTATGTCATCAGGTACCACATACTGAGCTAAATAATAGACTCAGCTTTGTGAGCTTTGTCCTTTTTATAGACAATCTACAAAGTGTAGTCTGAGAACAAACTCCATGCTCCTCCTATACCCCAGCAAGCTTAAGGGTCTTTAAGAGTCAAAGAACTTGGCATTTAACCTCTCTTCCTGGTTTCCTTCTTACAATGCTATATAGCAAGCCCAAGGGCTATAGAACACAGGAGGTGCATATCTTCACCTAAAGAGACACCATTAGCATTTACAGCCAGTACTCCTTTTAACTGTGCTTTCAAATGATGCCTTGATAGTCGGTGGTCTTTTCTAGATGTAGTATTTTTGTTTATTAGAATAAGGTACAAAACTTAAAATACTTTTTCTAAATACTGATATTTGTTTTTCTTTGCAGAATAAGAGAGCGCATAGAATCTGGGGGGATGAGAGCACAGGACGATGCTGCTGAAAGGAATCTGAGCCACAGAGCATGCTTTGTGCCACAGTTACCCAGGTATGCTCCAGCAGAGTACTTTGTGCACCTCTAATGAACCACAGTTTGTTGTGCTTGTTGCTCCATTACTTATCATCCTGAGCCAAGGAGACTGTCTCAGCCCCAGACCAAAATTACGCTCTGCTTTCATCGTTCCATCTGGATGGCGCTTGCAGTCTGGAACCTTCTAAAGCCTTTTATGTGTGTTTTAGTTTTAATTTTATCTGATTGCTAAATTTCAGCTGATCTCTCTTTAAATGTTACACTGGTTTATATCATGAGGTAGGCTGAACATTTTAGTGTATGTTTTCAGAAGTCTTTTTCTTTTATGCACAGAGAAGATGTGGTCTCAATAAATGAGGTGCTGAACTACATATCTGGAAGTAGTTTTGAGACTTGCTCCAGACTGTTGTTAGAAACTACTCCGGTTGACTCACCTGCAGATAATCTGCTGGTTTTCAGAAGTCAAAAGCAGTGGGGTAGAGGTGTCCGTCATTGCTTTGCACACCAGTGTCTAATGAACCAATGCAGATTTTTCAGGATGTGTTGATAGGAAATGCGAAACTTTCTGATTTTTTTTTTTTTTTCTTTCCATAAATAAAAATTTTGGGATGAATATTTAAAATCTTCATTTCAGTGCAGCTCAGTTCTGTGCTGTCTAATTATATGCTTATGCTAAAGAAAGATGTTAAGGAGGTAAAGATCTGCCTTACATGATGGCAGTCTAGGATTTTTCAAAAGCAATTCTGTGACCTGGGAGCCATCACAATCCAGTAGCACTAGCTGTCTTATAGCACTGAATAAATAAATAAATAAAAATCATATGATTGTGAAGTGTTTCTGTGGAATAGAAGCTAACTTTTCTACTAGCACCAGCTGGCAAGTGGGAGTAAGAGAAACAAAGCAAACAAACAGCAGAGAACAGTAGGAGGAACAATGGTGATAGTCTAAAAACTGACACATTAGGAGACCAGCATGAAGAATAACAAACTCATATCATGGGATGTTTTGCACAGCAATGGGACTCTTGTCTTCAAGTGGACTTTAGTGTAACTGCAGCACTTGCTTCCTGTATGAGATAAAGAGCTATTGTACTCTGAATGCATTTTAATCTCTATATCTAGATTGGACTAATAACTAAAAAGAATTAGCTGAAGGAAACGATAGTGAAGTCTATTGCTCCTGAAAGTGTTTCCTCTTATTTTGCTGTCGGAGAAGTGAGAACAGAAACGTGTAAAGGAAACAGATTAAAGATGAACTTTTTCACCAGGTGCTGAATGCTGTCTACAAACTACTTTGTCGATGAAGGAAGAAATTGATTGGGAATTGAAAGCGCAAACTAGTTCATAATACTGTTCAACATGCGCAAAGGGGTGCCAAAGGACCCAGAAATAGCTGACCTGTTCTACAAAGATGATCCTGAAGAAATATTTGTGGGTTTACATGAAATTGGACATGGAAGTTTTGGAGCAGTTTACTTTGTAAGTATAGTTCTTCACCTCCTTTTTGGAAAATGGAACCATTTTAAGTGACACTTTAGAGATTTTCAGCATTTGTAAAAGTGAGTGTTCTTTGAGCCCTTAGTGCTTTGTGTGTATTAGCTTTCTTATAACACATCTCAAAAACAAGTGTCTCCAGAGCACTCCTGAGCTCTTTACTGTTATAGCTGTATTTATAGTAGCAGTTGACTATAGTCTTAATCGTGCACCCAACCATTCAGGTTAAGTATATGGTATCTTGTGCTGTCTGATGCTGAAAGTTGAATTTAAACAGTTGGAAATTAATTTGCCAAACTGGAATTTCAAGATACTCTACTTGGTGATCATATGCTTGTAAATCATTGCAAATTAATAGATCGAGTGAATTAATGATTCAAAATGCATTTGGAGTTAAAAGCTACTTTGTTAATGAATTGGTATTGTGGCTGCTTGGGTAAAGATACTGTGGAAGTCGCATCAAATTGCATTCAGGCTTTTGAATGATTTCTCTGCTGCTCTGATAATTTAGGAGTTAAAGACATCTTTGAAATATCATTTTGTTTTGCCACCCTCCTTGTCCCCACGTTCATCTCATAACATACTGTCTTCAATAGCAAAAGCTTACATTGCAAAAGCAAAGAGAAAGTCTTAAGAGGAATGGGAATTCAAGCGGGAAGGATGTATTGCGTTAATCAATAGAGTCAAGAGAATTTAATCTGGAAAGTGAGAAGAATAGTGCTTTTACAATTAGTATCAAACAAAGCCAAATACAAAATACTGGATTTGGAAATAATTATAATGCAGTTGCTATCAGTGAAACGACAATAGAATTCACTATGAAAAAATCAGTCAAAGACAAATTGAAGCTGCTTGGTAGCATGGCTTGTCACTCCAGAACATCAAGTTCACTAGAATTGAGATTTCTGAATATCAGACATTGAAGTATTTAGATAAGTACCCTTACACCTGTAACTCCAGAACCTGGCAGGTAGCTAGCATGAATTATTTGCAAGCACTCCAATTCACTGTTTATAGTTGTGTACAGTGATGGAGGTGTTGGTGGAACTGTTGTTAGAACAGGAGAGGAGCTGGATATTTTGTCAGATAAGCAGTGCATGTATGTTTTGAGGGATAACAATATAATTCCTCTATGTATAATATGGTAGTAATGATACAGGGGAGTTTCTGCCATGGGGATTGTCAACAGTGGGACAGTTGGGGTAAGTGACAGGTCGGTGAAAGCATAATGTTAAATGTACTACATGTGTAAGAGGATGAGGCTGTAAAACTTACAGTACATGTTGATCTGCTCCATAAGAAGAGCAAGCTTTGTTTTAGATGGGAGTAGGGGGGTCCTACCTAGTGTGTTTCAAAATCAAAGGGAAAGGATGCATGGTATGCTTTAGGGCAAAGATGAAGTAGTGAAGGTGCCACCTTTATCATTCAGCGCTGGTGTTCAGAAGTTCCTCATACTTCCAGGGAAAGAGGGTGAGGAGCGTTAGAGGTCTAATCTACCAAGCAGTCTTACAACTGAGATGTCACTATGGTTAGGTAAAAGACTTGCAATTTCCCCAATGCTTCTCTTCCTCCTTTCTCTGGATGCTTTATTTAACTGGTCTGCACTTTACAAACATTGGAGAGTTTAGCCAGACTGCAGCTTCTTGCAGTATCCTAGCAGCAGCTGCATCCTCCAAGCTTGATGGTGATTGCAGTCATGCCTGTAGTAATATCACTGTAGTAACACAGTACCTAGATGCACACCACTTCTCTGATACATCCGCACTTCCTTGCCACTGTTTGAAACTTAAGCTTTCCTTCCTGTTGCATGAAGCACTTGGCATCCAGTAAATTGTTCTTCGGAGTCTTTGCCTCATCCTGCTGTGTACGTAAGTCACAAGCAGGAACTCACCTGTTTGCAGTTTTCGTGCACAATAGCCCGGGATCCATCCGTTTGCCCGAGGAAGGCCTCTAGCTATATCCTGTTTTGTATGGGTCATGCTAGAGCTTTTCCCTACCGTGCCGGGGATGCTGTGCATCTTTGTTTTGTTTTTCCTCCTTTCTAAAAGCTTTTGTAGCCTGTCTTACATCTTGATTCTTATGCGTCTTGGAGTAAGGCAGGGGCCGAGAATAAGATCTCGGATCATCATGGCAAGATTCCAGGGATCCTGGCGTGCTTGGTATCAGAAAGAATAGGTCAAAAAACCTTTGAAGGACAGGGCTTTCTAAATATTCCAGAAGAATGGGGAGGAGACTTCAGATACATAAAAAGGGGCAGGGTGTGGGTTGTTACACTGTTGCCGCATCTCTTTGACTTTGATTTAAATTGGTACTGACACTACTACAAACAGCAAATACATCGATCTGTGTCATGTCACTGTTGTTATAGTGGATTAATATGATTATTCTTTTAATAATTTATGATTACAAATGTCAATTTAAGCCAAATTTTTGCAAGCTGTTTTATTTTCCAGTATATTATTGCCAAGGTTTGGCAAGATTATTTGAGATTTCTTGTCTTGCTTGAAAGAAATGCTACTTCATATATCACAAGACTAAGAAAAAATATGTCACTTCTCACAAGGTTTTAAAGTTGATGCTAACTTGACTTGAAATCAACTAAGTTGATATCACACTTAACTTCAGAAGAATAGTTTTCATCAAAAACAACCTACTTATATCCATGTTAAAAATCTGGAAATGTGATAAAGCAGATGAAGGCAGTGTAAAGGAGGTTTTGCAAGCAAAATGTGCTTGTTTTCTGCCAAGCTTTTCACTAAAGATCTACAAGTATGGCCAAAACCACTTCAGCATGTGGATATTTGTTAAGTGTGCTTGTACAGCCCTTTAAGTTATTTCAGCCAGGAGGATCCCAAGCGCTTGGTACAGCAAGAACTTCACCCACGACTGTGAGAACATGGCAGTGTGCCACTCCAAAAAATTATGGCTGAAATGAGAGATACCATGTTCACGTGAAGATACCTGGAATTAATGTAACAGACAGAAATACTTGGAAATTTGTTTAGAACAGCAGCATTAACTCATCTATTTGAGTAAAATACTCCGGATCTTTTATGCGCTGAATCAGAATGATGAGTGGTTAGGAAGGGTTTTGCCTTGTCCAAAAGTTACTTGTTTTCAGCTTTCTCTAACTCACTGGAGGAGGAGTGTGTGCTGTGAAGAGTCTAAGTGTGTCAACTCCCTTAGTAATTCCTGTGCTCCAGTGGTTCCCCCAGCACCATTTTTCTTTGAAGTCACTGTATGCATCATGAAATGTCTTTCATGGATACATTACTTGAAAGTATAGCATTCATCCTCTCAAGCACTTGAAAGAAGGATTTACCACATTTAGTTTCTATTATATTCTAAGCTTTTAACTGTCACTAATTTTTTTGTCCCAAAAATGGTAAATGGTTGGAGGTACTGGGATTTCAACAACTCTTTTAAGACTAAAACCTTTAAGTTTTCTGTCCTTAACAGCAACGAGGGCAGTGCCAATCCAGGCAAGTAGAGCTCTTTCTAAAACTGAGTTTTCAGCCTCTGGTCACCATCCCTGTGCCATACAGGCTGCAGAAAAGTGGAATTTTGCTGACTGAGATCGTGCAACTGAGATCTGGTGCAGTGAAGGGAAGGTTGCTTTTTTTAATTGAGATAAATTCCAGAATGAGGCATCTTCTTGAAACTGGAAATTGAAATAGCTGTTTGAGAATATCAATGTTGTGTGGTGTTTTTGGATGAAATTGTAGAGATTTTGATACACCTCTTTATTTGTTTCTTTGGAAAACATTTTCCAAAGGTTTATCAAAAACTGTTTTTACTGCAATTCCAATAAAACTGTATTTTGCATCTTCTAAGTAGGTGCAATATTGGGCCTTGGTTTGCATATCAATAGAGAGGCAGCAAGTGCAGTAAGGGCCGAGGGAGGAACAGTGGATATCGACAGATAGATAAAGTCAGGAAAAAGTGTCGTAATAGTTGTCTGGTAAATCTTATCACAAGGAAGATGTCTCTGAAGTGTAGGAGCTTGCCAGGATGCGATATAGGAGAAAAAAGCCTGCATTTGCCAAAGGCACAGCTCACTCCATGGGGAGGAAAAAAAAATGAAACTGTTTTCAATCTATTTCTTTCTCCCTACTCCAGGCTACAAATTCCCACACTAATGAGGTGGTGGCAGTCAAGAAAATGTCCTATAGTGGAAAGCAAACGAATGAGGTAAGATGAATAAAGCCAGTTCTGCATGCAGAAGCTGCTGCAACCATAATATAAATCTGAACAGTGAAATTAGCTGTGTATTTCATTTGACACTAGCAGACCAGCTCTTTAATGCTGTAGTTGTTGCTCACTTCCATAGGAAGCATGGAGGTGGAGGGAAACTGAGTTTATGCAAATTTTGACAAATAGTTCAGTTGAAGGAAGTGAAGGGGAATTCAGAATGCTTGTAGGGTGGTTATTTCAGTAATAAGTGCATTAAGAGCACGCCAGCTACTGGAGCCATAACCACAACTCTTTGAGATGTCAGCTGAAATGTATAGCTGACTTGAAACACTTTTCAGGATCTATAATCCAAAATTACATAGACCTTCTATTCAGAATATCAGTCTCATTTCAATTGTTGCTTGTTAGTTGCTCCTCTTATTTCTTTGTGTTGTGATGCTTTGTGCTTGGATTGACTCTGTTCATTTGGATTGGTGGGTTGATATGCAGTAAAGAATGTGTGTGTTAGGAGCACACAGGGATGTTTTAAACTCGTTTTTCCATGCTTACCTGTTGGTCTCCCACATGTGCTGAGGTCTTCCAAATGTCAGTTGCCTTGTGCTGCATTACAGAAGGAAGCGAACAGCTAACTGCTACCATCTGTAGCACATACTGTAGGTGGTGGTGTTTGTTTTGGGGCAGGTGGGTTTGTTACTAAATTTGAGACCACTGGACAGTTCAATAAGCAAAACAGTAGCAATGCTTTAAGTAAAATATATTGCAGATAAAATGAGGAAAAAAAAAATATTGCAATCCTCAAGCTATTCAAATATGTTTTGAGGGTGTCTTAATGCAATAGAGATCCAGACTGGTTGTGTGTAGTTGTGCTTTTGCAACTATGACTCTTATCGTCTTCACATTGTAAAATAGTTTTATGGTTGCTTTTCAGACTCTACTACAGTGTGTGGTGTATAAGAGTATGTCAGGGATTAAGCAGAGAAATGTATCTATACCTTTTTGCCTTTTTTTATTAGAAATGGCAGGATATCATCAAAGAAGTCAAGTTTCTACAACAGCTGAAGCACCCCAACACCATAGAGTATAAGGGCTGTTACCTGAAAGAGCATACGGCATGGGTGAGTGAGCGATGTGGCATTTAGAGGTCTTCATGAGCAGAAAATGTATGGTACAGCAATCAAATATTCAGTACACGCAGTGTCCTTACATGCAGCAGTATTCATCCCGTGCTGCCTGTAGTCCCTTTCATCTGAAGAAGCTTCCAGGTAATTTAAAGGGAATAGGTATTTAGGACATTGGAATAAGTCCCTGCTTCTCTGAGGCAGGCCTCTGTGTTCATGCAGATTAAACAATTATTATGGAACATCCTCTACAATATCTCCCCACAAACTTCTCAGTGCCTAAACCTTCTTTACAACAAGAAGGACGTCTTGATATTGCTGGAATGTTTGGAGCATTTTATTTTGTTCATCGCTTATTGCATTTCTTGCAACTTAAGGTTTTATTTGCTTCTACTGTTTCTCAGCCATTCAAGTAGTAACTTTGTTGGGGAGTGTCTACCCTATTATTTAAAAGCATGCTTTTTTCTTGCAGTTGGTTATGGAGTATTGTTTAGGATCAGCTTCTGATTTGCTAGAGGGTAAGTTTTATATAGTCTTTGATTTTCTTTTTGCTAGTGCCCCTCTGAGTATAGTGGAAGGCTGTTTTCTCACAGACTGGCATTTTGCAGATGGTAGAGGCGGTCTGTCTATACTACTCCATTCTGTAGCTAGAATGCCTATGTTTGTGATACCAAGGGTAAGGTGAGACTTTTCCTAGGAGGCCAGTGCTACGTATAGTTGGCATGCACATTTATATGTTGTAAAACAAAGGTATAAATGTATACAGCTATGTTCCTGTAATTTGCGCCTTCTTGATGACGGAAGCAGACTGCCTGTTTTCTGAATATCCATAACAAAAACCTGTAGAGATCACCTTTGTCCTTGCCTTGCAGTTTGGAGGAATAATTACAGATGGTTTTATAGAACAAGAGACTGATATGACCTCAAAACTAGAACAACAGCACCTGCAGAGGAATAGGGAATCTAAGCCAAAGTTTGCAAAAACTAGTACTCTTTGTGGGCCATATCTTTTGTATCTAAGATACGGTCAGCCAAAGGCACATGCTGGTCATATTTAGGGATATATGGAAGGTGCTTTGGGGCATCTCTTCGTAGCTGGTATTCCTCATTTTCATGTTTTTTGTCTGTTGGGGGAAAAAAGTGGCAAGTTTTCCTTGCTAAGGGCCAAATGAGTATTTCAAATACATTTGGCAAGCTGCACTCAAGACATATCTCCTGGTGTTAACAGTAACTGTTGGCCCTAGCAGGAATGTGAAGAAAAATGTGGTTTCCTACGATGTGAAATACATGCACAGGCTGTGCATGGACTCAGAGCTGCTAATGGCCATCAGGCCGTAGGAAACTAATACGATGAAGACGATATGCACCTCATAGCTGGGAAAATTGGTGGGGTTCCTTCTCTTTAAAAACCCTTTCTCAGGGAAAGATCACACTTACCTTCTTATGGTTATTCTTGACTTTTTTCCGTAGTTCACAAGAAGCCACTTCAGGAAGTGGAGATTGCTGCCATCACCCACGGTGCCTTGCAGGGGCTGGCCTACCTGCACTCTCACTGTAAGATTCATAGGTAAGGCTAGAGCTCGGTGCTGCTTAGATGTCCTTCCATCTTCCACTCTCTGGAGTCTGAAAATTGCTTTGCTGCGTTTAAACAACTTTGGTAAAGGCTATTCTACCAAAATTTTCTCTAATGGACTTGTTGGTACTCCTAATGCCAGGGTAGATGTATAAATAAAAGCTGTTGGCTGTTAAGGAGTGTGGTGGGGGGTTTTTTTGTTTTGTTTTGGTTTTGTTTGTTTGTTTGTTTTGTTTTTTGTTGTTTTTTTTTTTTAAATAACTTAATGTGGCTATATTCAGTGCTGAACTCTCTTCCATGTTAGCAATTTTTCTCTGTGGACATTGGTAACAAAGAATACACCTGAATGTTGGCTGACTGACAGGAAAATATCATCCTAAACTTCCAAATAAAGTGGAGTGATAGAGCTAGACTATTTTCAAGACTAGACATTGTGAGGGTTTTTTACATATGAGTAAGTGAAACTTCATGCATTCAGAAATCACTCAATGAAAGCGTAAGTCAAGGGTAAAACGACCTTAGGAGAAATCAGAGCACCCAGGCAGAGGAAGATTTTATAAAAGGCTGCCTGTGGATGCCAGCTCCTAGATCTGCCTTTCATAATGTGGTATTTCTCAGGAGTTTGGATTTTTTTGACTCATTTGTCAACAATGTTGCATGTTCTCATTTTATGGGTTTTTTTGTCTAATTTTGGGTACTACTGATATGTCAGGGACTTGTGAAATGGGTGAGAACTAGATTAGTGTAATGTGAGTGGGGAGTCATCAGAATGAGGCAACTTGAGACTAATTTATGGGGCTAAAAGCCTCTTTGTTATCTACTGGCAAGCTTGAGACAGAAAATTGGTATATCTGAGGCTGAGACAGTGAAGGATTTTTACAGAGACGGGAATTACTTGTCACTTGTTAGAATAACTATTTGGGGCGTATCTACACATGGTTATTAAATCATATTTAAGTGAAATATTAATTTAAACATGAATGCCAATTGATGAAATTAAAATAAGATTATTTTTGATCAGCCCTTTGCATATATGCCCTTATTTTAGCATAAAAATACCTGTTCTGAAACATTTTGCGTACTTTCAAAGTGCACTGAATTCTTATTTATAGTAAATGACTCCCTGTATGGATGCTATTGAGAATTAGTTTTTCTCAATACTCATTAGGACTTTCTATCATGGTGCAATTAATGTGTTGTAAATTCAGCAATTTCACATACTGAATACTAGCTACTCTGTGTGAACTTTCCATTAGCGTGCTTATTGCATATCAAGAACAAAGCTTGTTATGTCTCTTTCAAACTGGAAAAAGTTACTTTGCTGTTGCAGCGTGCTGAGAGTGGCCATAAGGAAAGTTACTGCTAGAAGTACCACGCAGGTCTTTCCTCTCTGGCTGGTTTTCTTCCAAGGGGTATTCTGCCTTTTAACTTCTGAGATGGGCAGGCAAGTCTTCTCTCTTAGAAAAGAGGACCAACAAGAGATTTGTAGTTTTCTGATAGATATTGTATCTTAAAAAGGAGAGGCGGAAGAGTGCCATCTCCTAGCTTTGTTGTTCAGCAATGAGGAGTGCTGTGCTGATGTGCACAACTACAGGGGAACTACGCACATGGAGGAAAACACCGTGCTCGCCTCTGCTGTGGCAAGTTCCAGTAGCACTGAGAAAAGTAAAGCAAACGCTGAATGAGAAGGGACCAGAGCTGGCAGCTGGGACAGCTGTGGTTTCCCTGCCCCACAGCAGGGAAGGCAGAATGAGCGTGACCGAGAACGGAGGGACACCTTGTGGGGATGCAGGAACAAAGCAAGTCTCTAACCTCGCCTCCTGAGCTCCCTGAGCATCTCTGCTACCAGTTAGTTCTAATGTCACGCTAGGGGATGGCAAAGGATGCGGTTATTTTCTGTTTAATCGCAGGTACAAGGCAAACTGAAGTTAGCAAATATGTTTACTGATAACCTAACATGGCCACTGAGTCCATTGTTGATTGTTGTACAGCGAAGGTAGCAGTGGAGATGATAGCGAAGAGGACAGCCTGTGCTGTCTCTTTTGTACTTTTGAGGTGTTCATTCTTGCACATACAAGGCATCTTCAGCACTTATCCTCCAGCAGAAGTGACAGATTCATAGACCCAGAACATGAAGACATGTTAGGATGTATTTGAGTAGCACATGTGTGTGAAAAATTCTGTAATATTAGTTTTGAAGCAGTACTGTCCTGGGAATGGAGGAGTAGAGGTTCTTACTCTGGCTCTGCTGCTGAAATACTGTAAGTAAATTTCTATCTCTGTGGCTCTCTTTATCCCAGCTTTGCCTATCCTGTGTGCTGCCCTTTGGAGACAAAGGCATCTCACCAGTGTTTGTATCATGCTAAATATAAAGGGTCTTTCAGCTTGCCTGTTCTCTGGATCTGCAGTGATACTGGATTTGTATTTGACGCACAAATCATTGTGCTTCAACTGTTGTACGATAATTCAGTGTATGCTCTTCCTCTGCAGCAAATATAAGATAGCTTTGTTTCTGCTGCCCCCCCCATTTATCTAATTAGCTCAGTTTTCACAGGGTCAGAGTATGAGTGTGTTTGGCAATACACAGTAACTTGTTTGTGTTGGAGGTCTACTACTACTGATAAGTGGCTTTGGTGTTTAAGGACTTAGAGTTGAACACCAGATAAGAAAAGCTGATATTTTTCTTGATGCATTTTTTGTACAAAGATACATGATATTTTTTGAAAAGGTGGCAAAGAGACATTCCAGACTGTGTGGTGTATACAGCCTGGCTGACAGGAATCTCTTACATGTATTCCATTTATGTTGAGGGTCTGCTTTTGCAAAAGCAAATAGCTTTGCCCCCATGTAAAGGCATCTGTGGCATACCTCGTGTGCAGTTTTCCCTTTGTTATTGAAGTGCTGTATCAGGGTTTTAAGGAACTTTCACTATATTGTGATTTTCAGCTGGCAATGTGTAAGTAGACCTGAATTTCTTAAAGCAATCCTCCTCCTTTTATGTCAGATGGGTGGAAGAAAAAAGTATTTTGGCTATAACTGCCAAGTCTGTCTCAAACTTTGAATAGGGTCATTGCGAAGCATCTTGGAAGGTATGCAAATTGAGTTAACCTTTCTCAGCATTTCATGGGCAGTTAATTTGAAATTATCCCACTTACTGCTGGAATTTAGAAACTTATGGTGCCAAAGGTGTTGAATATATCTTGTGCTTTTTGTATTTCAGTAGTGTCATTATTGTTAATCTCTTAAATGTATGAATTATCTGAGAGTTGTAGGAAGGATCAGATAAAGGAGCCTAGGGCATTTGAAAGATGAAAATAACATGTCTGGTATCATTTAAGGTGTCACAGCAGGGTATTAGGATACACCTCTCCTGGATCTCAGTTTGGGGTCTCAACCTTGCAACCATGGCTCATCTCTTCTTCTCTTCCCTCACCCCCTGCCCTTTTTGGGTACAGCCAGGTTTCCATTACCCACCCCCCCCCAAAAAAAAAATCTGATTTCTCTAGCTTTCTGTAATACTAGACTTGTAAATATTCTCAGGTTTTTATGAATGTTTAACTGAGAAAAAGTTAGTGGACTTCTGTGTGTCTGTAAATTTTTGAACGTTATTCTACTGTAACCAGAACTATACTTTTCTTTTTTACTTTTAAAGGGATATTAAAGCTGGAAATATTCTTCTAACAGAACCAGGTCAAGTGAAACTAGCTGATTTTGGGTCTGCATCTATAGTCTCCCCTGCCAATTCTTTTGTGGGAACGCCTTACTGGTGAGTAAAGCCTGCAATACTTCAGTCCTTTATAAGACTGCTCTCTTCCATTTCCAGCGTTTCACAATCTGAAAATAATATCTGTCATAAGAACTTTATTAACCAAGCAGTTTTCTTAAAATCCCTGTGTCCAGCTCTTCAGGAAATGTGTTCTTTCTCAGTGCCCATGAGTAGAGGTAGGCTGTGCAGCACTTCAAAATGGCACCAGTTAATGTTTCGACTGTTGTAATGCCATTGGCTTAAAAATTATTAACACTTGCCATAGGTAATGGAACTAAGACAACCACATGGAAAAAGGGAATCCTGTTAATCTGGCCATGCAGACTGGAAGTCACACAGCTGCTTAAATTCTGTTTTGAAGAAACTTGCTTTAAGGGTCACTTGAGTTGCTTGGCATTCCTAACATAGTGGACCAGCATAGCTTTATGCTCCACTTATTTTGTGGCAGACGCCCCAGGCATTGATGGGAGGTCACCTATCGCCCAACCTCTGAACAAGTCCATTTGGCAGGAAGCCTGCTTCATCTTTGAAGAACAGAAATTAAGAGGCTGAATTTTTGCAGGCTGGGCCTGCTGCTGCTTTTTCGCCCCCACTCATCCCTTTATCCTGGACCACCGTATTTCCCCACTGTTCCGGATTTCCCTGTTCCTTTCATAGCTACACTCACAGGCTGCATATATCTGCTGGAAAATTCTCCTGGTGTGCCAATGGAAAACCCACCATCTCTGGTGAGAGTGAAAGTGATGCCTTTAGGACTCTCCCAGCCCTTGCTGTCTGCCTGCAGGTACAATGCCTTTGAGATTGGTGTGGGTCTCCCATGTGCCAGCATGTTGCGCTAACAGCAAGATGATCAGGTTGGCCTCTTATTTACTTTCCTTTCTTAAACTGCCTCTTGGAAGAGTTGCTAGTGCAGGCAAGCATTGTTTCATTTCGGCATGGCTTTACTCGGCTCCATGCTGGCTCTTTAAGTTCTGGTCCGCTGCGCTGCTGAAGATAATGAAGCCATCTCATTTTAAGCTATGTGCTGGGAGTCACAATTTGTATCCCCTAACCCGCATGTTTTGCACTGTGGTTGGTAGGATGGCACCAGAGGTGATCCTTGCTATGGACGAGGGACAGTATGATGGAAAGGTGGATGTCTGGTCTCTTGGGATCACGTGTATTGAGTTAGGTGAGTAAATACTTGGCAGCTGAGATGAATAATTAACTGTCTGCAATATTTATTAGGAAGTCCTGAAAAAATGGAAGATTCTTATTCCTCATAAGTTTTGTGTTTGTTTTTGTTTTTTTTTTTTTTTTCTTTAAAAAGCCTGACTTGTAAAGCACTGATAGTGGAGTTAAATCTTTTACTCACTGGCAAATCAAGAGCAAGCCACTAATGCTGCTGTGCTTTAATGTTAATCTGGTGTGCTCAGTTATTCCCTTAATAACTAGAGGATTCTAGTCTTGTATGAGAAGAAACTATGGTTTGTAGTCTGTATTTTTCAAGCTGGGTTTTCAGAAAGTTGTTCTGGCTATCGTGTCAAGGGAACTGGTGTCCTAAGAATTGTGTCAGAAGGGACCTACATTTAATTTTCAATTCTTCTTACTTTCCCACTCTCTGAAACAAAAAATCTTCAATCTCAGCTGAAAGTTTGTGATATGAATCAACGTGGACAGGTTCTTTACATGAGAAGAAAAGGGTTTGCACTGCAAAGGGCAAATGATACGCATCCACACAACCTGAAGCAGATGTAGATGTGATAGCAGGTATTCAGAGCAGATGTGTGTGCACTTTAAGTTTGAATATTGACATTGCATGTGCTGAGTAAATTATTGTCAAAGATACTCCTGATGTGGATTATACCTACCTTAACAGCAGTGCATCAAGAACTTATTGTGAGGGCAAGTTCACTGAAAATGTTATTTATAAATGTTTAATCAGCAGAAATACATATGAGATAACAAAGAGGGTGATGTACAGAATGGGAAGAAATGTTGACCCCAATATGGAGACAGTAATGATGTAAATGACTAGTAACTTCCAGTGTTGTATTTCATGTGCCAGCGCTAATGCCTTGCTGACACAGTCTGTATTTTGATATAAAGAATGCAAAAATTGGAAGTTCTAGACTTCTGTTCTTCCGCATGACCACTGATTTTTTTTTTTTGTGTGGAGTTTAGACTTGTTATGGCCTCTCAAGGCGTAAATCACAGTGGTAGAATAGATACTATGCTACCCTACGTAGGCACTGAGTCTTGACGCTAGAATTTCTATGGAGCTTTTCAGTCAAGAACCTCAAAGCCATTTTACATAGTTGGATGGGTCTGCTTTTTTTAATATTACCTTTTTGAGAAGTATTAAACTTTTTTTTTTTTTTTAAAACTTTGAGCTTTGCCTTTGCATGATTCCATATCTGAACATGGGGTCAGGTAGCAGTGGGAGGAAATCCCTTGTTGAGCACCACTTGGCTTTCTTTGAATGCTGATGTCTTAATTTCTTGTGTAGCCAAAAGTAAGTAGTGTTTAAAGAAAAGAAAATGCAGTGGTTTGCATGCATGCTGCATGTCAAGGACAAGTGATTGCTCTGACCTGACATGAACTTAAAAATCCTGGCATCATGGGCTGATTGGCATGACTGACCTTAGACAGTGGTGAACACTCGCCTTTCTCAATTTCTGTGTGAGATCTGCTACACTCCTGAAAGGTCAGGGGCTGGTAGGTAGGTGTCCTCTCGGTCCAAGGACTAGGAAGAATTTTAGTTAGGGGGAGTTAACGACACATCTGGCAAGTGAATTTGGCAAACTGTCCCACTTGCAGGTGACTGCCAATGACAAATGAAACAGGCAGCCATTCTTCTCCCTTAATACAGATGCTACAGCAGTGCATCAAAGATCTGTAGGGATTGATAAATAAATTTTCTAGCCCTGACATGCTGTATGTCTAAGCTCTGTTTTAGTCAGCTTCTGCTGATTTTACCATAGCAGGTCAGGTGTGAAATGTTGCAGTGAAGGTAAAATTTACTGGAAACTTTTCCTTATAATTTGCATCCTGTTCTCTTTGGCTTTGATCATTCCCTCTTCAAGTGAATAACAGCTTTCCTTGAGTGGTTGTCCTGGTCTAACCTAGAATATTAAAATAATTGGCTTAAATGTGATGACGACAGTAATGAGCTATTGATTTAGCAGTGATACCCTTGCTCATACTTCCATATCTTTCTCCTTTTCTTTCCAGACTGCCTTATCACACCTTTCTCTTCTCTTTCTAGCTGAAAGGAAGCCTCCACTTTTCAACATGAATGCAATGAGTGCCTTATATCACATAGCCCAGAATGATTCCCCTATGTTACAGTCAAATGAATGGTAAGAGAGCTATTACCAAATTTATTATTTTTTTGTTTCCCTGAAAATGCTCTGCGACTCTCTCTGCATGGTTAAAGTCTGACAAGAAAAGTGTTTGTTGCAGTGTAGTGATTTGACTGCATTCTCAAATAATGCTCCTGTGTAGGCAGGCTCAATTTTGACCTTCTGTCACTTTGGCTGTGCTACAGTCTAAGTGTGTGGAGGTGTTAATTATGGGGCTGTAGATGCTGTAGGAATTAAATATTCTTGGATGCATTAAGCCAGCCATAGCTCAGCAAAATTTCCAGCTGCAAAAGATCCCTGATGGAAGAATTGTTAGCATTGTAGTGCAGCTGAACTGTGGAGAAAGGGAGTGGAGAGGTACACAGAATATAGAGGTAGTTAGACTTTTTTTTTTCAGTGAGTGACTTCAAAAGTCATCAGAGCTCTGTGGCCATTAAATACTCCCCATGCTACAGGCTTGTTCCAGAATCTGAACTTTTGATACAAGAACGCTTTGTTATTCTGTGGGAGCAAAGAGGTTACCCTATTTCCTGTTCTCTGTACCCAAGAGTGGAATGTAGCTATGGAATGATGCTTGGCAGAGTCTGCAGATGGCTTCAAACAACAGCTCCTGGAGAGGTGTGAAGTTCCCCCAGTTACACTGCTAGGCGTTTAAGTAGCATAATTGTTTCATTGCTGATCATTTTATCAAAAACACTCCACTTCAGTTTCCTTATTCATCGTCTCTGTTTTGTCCATTTTTCAAGATTCAAAGAACTTGGTCTCATATCTGCACACTGATACCCGTGTTCTTCTGTGCAGAATTTGCAATGCAGAGTAGAGACAACTTGTGAATACAGTATAAGAATCAGTATTCTTGATTGCAGGCAGTTTGTTTATAGTCACCTGTTTGCTGTCTGTGGCTTTGAGAACACAGGGAGTAAGCAAGGTGCCTTTTATGCTGCTTTCGAGTTCAATGGCACCTAGAAGATCAGTTTTCTTCTTTCTAGTTGTGATACAAGCTCATATATAGCCTAAAGTTTTGTTGAACTAAGCATTGTATCAAGGTGCTTTACCGAGTCAGTGTTACAAATGGTGGGAAGCTTCTAGAGAGCAGAGAGCCATTTCATCAGCTAACTTAACGAGTGCATTTCTGGAGTTACCAATAATTTCATTGTCATCTATTTTTAAGTAGCTCAAGTAAAAATGAAAATAGTGACTGATACACATAGTTCTTGCTTGGTTTTCAGCATGTGGTTGGGGGATAATTTTGTGTCCATGTTTGTTTCAACAGTCTTTAACTGTTGAAAGAACTGGTGGAATCAACTTACTCAGGATTTGGAAAAGTCCAGTTAATTTCTCTGCCCTAGGACTTAAGAACAAATTAGTCAAGGTTTTTCTTTTGCTTTGCACTAATAAGTTTGCGTATATTCCAGATCCTAAGCTTCTTTTTCATTTAGAACTTTTTTTTTTTATTTACAGGTCAGACTCCTTTAGGGGATTTGTTGATTACTGCTTACAGAAAATACCTCAGGAAAGGCCATCATCAACAGATCTGTTACGGGTAATTTTTCAAGTCTTTTCCAGAAATTTGGGAAAAATCTGTTTGGCTACCAAAATAATTCTAAAGATGGTGAAAAAATATTTGCCCTTTCAAAAAAAAAAAAAAAAAATTGTTGGTTTTGCTCTTGTCTGAATCAATAGAGTTTTGGGGTCTTCTGAAGAGTATTTTAGGCTGTTTAACTTTGTTTCCTGACTTTGCCTGGTCAGTCACAATTCTTTTTATAACATGATGCTTAAGAGTCAAACTACTGGAGAAAAGTAGAGGTAGGCTGTGTGGTAAAACAGTTACACTGTTGAGTGAGGAGTTATTTGGGGGAGCAGCCCAGCACCCTGCTCCTATTACACCCCAGAGCTCTGCAGAGGTTACATTTGTGTTAGAGAACTTGCAAGCCTCATGGGATAGTAGTGTGAGTAACATTCTTTTTTAGCTGAAGGAAGGACCTGTCAGCAGGAGGGGGATAGAAGGATTTAATATTGATTTTTATTTTTTTAATAATTTTTTTTTCCAAGACAATGCCGTACATACTTTAACTGAAAGTATTATCAACGACAAACAGGTCCAGAGTTAGTTAAATCTGTGCTGCAGAAGTGAATTCCAACCAATAGTTTTCTGTGTAGGTGGGACTTAGGAGTGTGTTTCCTACTGCTTTGATGAAGAAGGAATTTTCACCAGCCTCTCTGCTATACTGTGCTGTCAGTAGGATGCCCTGAGTTGTGACTGTGCTGCACTATGTGGTCTCTGAAAGAGCAGACAGTAATGAGGGAGGAAACTGGAGGCAACCCTGTTTGCTCTCTAAATGGGGGCAGAGGGAGTGGGGAAACTATAACTTGGTGCAGCTTGTGTGAAAGCGAAGACCTTTTTGGAGCAGTTACGCAGTTTTGTGTAAAGTAATGTAACTGTTAACTTGCTGATGCTCCTTTTTTTTTTTTCTTCTGCTTACCTTCTCCAGTAAGGAAAAATGTTATTTTTCTGTTGTGTAACAGGCAATACTTGCTAGTAAGCTTATATGCAATTTCAGTAAGGTTTAAGGCTTGTAATTTGCTACAGGCTTTCTCTGTGGAAATGATAGAAAATCTAAAAAGCCATTTTAATTACTACTCAAAATCTAGACTTAACCAGTCTTCATAAGATGCATAGTCAATAGCAAATCTTTTGTAGATCTGATAGTACTTTGAGAATTATACTCCACATGATCAGAGGATTGAGCTCGTAATATAAGATTTACAGATAGTGGCTCATTATTTAAAGGAACATGGGTATTAGAGATCGAAAGAGACTGAGTGACCTATGTTTATCTCCTGGCCGGAGCAGGATTGTTCTGTGTGGGGTGCTCTGAACTGTCCTGTCTTGTCTTTTTTTGACAGACGCAGATGAAGTTCAGGAAGGTTATCTTGACCTTTTTTCTCTAGTAATGCTAATGTGAGCATGATTAATTCTTTATCTGCTCGTACCTTTTGAATATGTATCTTTTCATGATCTTTCTGCCTGATCTCAGTTCAGTCTTGGTTTTGCACTATTCTTGTAAATCATTCATTTGGGCCTTTCTGATCTACTTTTTGGTTTGGTCTCTTTTTTTGTTGTTGTTGTCTAAAGTTCCTCTGGCTGGACGGGCGTTTCTGGCACTAATACACATATCATGAAATGTTACTCCAGGTGTGGTTACGTGGGAGCTGGTAAAGGCTGGCTCGGCTCTGCTCTGTGGTGTTACAATAGGAGGTTTTGATGCTGTGTTCTTCTGACTGCTGTCTGGTGCAGAAGTCCTGACAAATTTATTGATTAGTGCTAACTGTAGATCCTTCCTCATATTATTACTTACCAAACATACTCTGCATCTATTTTTTTTCTCTTGTGTATTTCCATACACCACATTTTTTTCAACTTCTCTCTAGTCATGCAGTGTTGTACTTCTATCTGTGTTTCTGATCTCCATTTTCCAATCATTTCTTTGTCCTAGATGGGTTTTGAGCAATTCCTCTTGATTCATTAACATCTTGTAAAGTGTTTGCTTCTTTTCTATATTCATGCATCATAGTTAGCTGTTAAAAGTAGCACTAACAGGACAGGCTTAGGTTAACTTCTTCCCCTAATCAAACCACCAAAACCAGAAGTTGTTTATATTACTTTTAATAGTTTTTATACTGAACCCAATTAATTAGAACTTGTTTTGGAAATAACTGTATGATTTTGGAAAGTGCCTTGTAGAGGTTCATAATTGCCAAGAGCATGTAGGAGGGGGACCTGTGCTGGGAGTGATGTGTCCAGAGTTTGCCAAAGTTTTGTCAGTGAACCATAAATCAGTTCCAGTTTAAGTCATTGGGTTTCAGTTAACCCAAGAAGTATAGGAACTGCTTCTAACTCCAGCGGCTTTGTGTTTGGGAAATTCAGGAGCAGCCTTCCGTTAGAAGGTAGGGATGTGTGAAATCCTGTCCAGCCCCTTTTCCATCAGGCTTCCCCCCCCCCCGCCCCGTCTTTTAAGTATTTCCTTTCTTTAAAATTGATTAGTGGCCCTGCTATTCCTCTGGTTGCCGTACATAGCTGCTGGTGAGAATTGCAGGGCATGCTGCTGTTCCACACCAGGTAAACAGGACTCGGTTTTTCCTTAAATATTTGAGCAGAGGAATTGCTAGCTCCATTGAGTGTTTTGCTTAATTTTCACAGTAGGTTAGATTGCAGCTCTGTGTCTACCTGACAGCCTTTTCATGCTGATTTTTGTTCTAAGGCTACCATTCAGCCTTTGTTTTATGGCTTCTCTTGTTGCTCTTTCAGCTCAGTAAAATGCATTCTCATGGATGCTTCTGAGCCTCTTGGTTCTTGAAGAGAGAAATCGAAACCCTGTGCTCTTTACTGAACAGCTAGCTTTGCGCTCGCTTCTGTCCTTGCTTTAAGCCTGGACCATATAGAATATTTAACCCTCATGCCTTCACTCTCCAGGTAAAGGTTGATGAACGAGCTTGTTTGTACTCTCTCTTCGGCGCCTGGTATATATTTTTCTCCCCCCCTCCCCGTGGTACATTTGTGCTGTGGCACATAACCAGTGTTTTGTTCTCTGGTTCTGCTTGCAGCACCCTGACAGTCCTTTGACCAGCTAATAGGTTTATGTTGTGGATTTCAGATTGATTCATTCATGTGGATTGGCAGCCTTTCTGCTCTCTAGGAGTAGTGTAACTTCATTGAAGGATATGATTTCTTGAGTACCTTAGGTTGGAGTCTGTGCAAACAATTGGAGCTGAGATCTTATTCTTAAATTGTGTATATTCAGTCTCTTTATTTGGTTTTAGACTTTCAGAACAGTACCCTAGATGTTCCCTCCTGCAGTAGCCCTCACTAAAGCTTGTTAGATTATAACATTGAAGATCTTTTTGTCTTTGGAGGGTTTTTCACTTGTGTATAGTAAACAGGGATAGGGCAAATTTTTGTGGCCACGTTTTCTTAAAGGGAACTGAATTTTAAATGAGGTGTTTGAGAATTATTTCAGTTTCAACTCACTATCCCAGATGAAAATCGTCAAATTACTGTAGTGATATTAAAATGCAGTTGAAATTTAAAAAAAAAAATACAACCACAACCAAAAACTCACTAATATTTTTCACTTTTAAAATTAAAAGCAATTATAAAATTTGTTTTAAAACTTTCCCTCTGTTTTTCTCAGCTTGCATGACATTCCCAGGAGACTTGAGTTCTGTTAGTCACTCTTCCAGCCAACTGGCTAGCTGCCTTTAGACTAACCTCTTCCTCCCTTTGAGTCGGTTTGGTTTTTTTCTTGCAGTTTGGAGAAAGTGTACAAATTAAGTCCTTTCAGCCATCGTTTCTTAGTGTTGCACAGTACCTAGCAGAGGGTGCATACATCTTTTATATGTAATTTATACAATTAGGTAATGCAAGTAAGCAGTCAGAATTGTATTCACATTATGCAAGAGCCTTTTGGTTTGGTTTTCACTTTTGTGTATCTGCCCTGCAGTTTCCATGTGGTCTCACTCTAATATTTGTGTAGTGCTTGAATATGAAGCACATAGTCTTTCCAGTGAAATTAGTATTTGTGCTGTTAAAGAACATGCATAAACAAGTAGACACTGGACATATAGGATGGATTTAAGTTCAGGATCATTGATCCAAATACATTACTACTTTCTAAAAATTATCTACAATGAGATAAAAATGGTTACCCTTTTTCTAATCATAGATAAGCTGCAGATTCTTACTGTTTACAGTGACATAAATGGTGGTTATCTGTGTTGAGGAGCAGAAATTATTCATTTTGCTTCTGTGTTAAATGATGTTTAGAACTTTTAGCTATAATTCAAAAATAAATACCATCACTACTAGCAAAAAATTGATACTGAAATGACTAGCTGTCCTCATTAGCAAAACTCAAATGCACAACAGTTTGAATTCAATTAAAATCAAGAAATAAGCCTGTGGCATGATACTTTCCATGTTTATTTACAAATCATTAAAAGAAGATCAGCTCCTCCTTTCAACTTTTTTATACACAAGACTCCTGTTTTAAGGAGGACTGGCTTTCATGAATGGGTTACTCTAGTTAGAGTTGGATGTATTAGCTCTTGAACTTGAGGGGTGGCAACACATCTAGGGTAGAGATGCTTTTCCCTGTCCTGTGGGACCCTGAGTTCACCAGGTGTGGAAAGAGCTGTGAGGCCAAGCAGGCAGACATGACCCTCCTGAGAATTTCTTTGCGGGTAGGCTCCAGCTGTTGAGGCTCTCTAACAAAAGGCCATTGTGGTATTTGCATTGCAGGGTAGAGAACAACTTTTTTCCCATTCCTCTCTCTCATTGTTAATGTTTCTAGAAATGTGCAGAAGATGTTTGTGTCTTCAGGCCATCTCCCGTGATACATATTAAGCAACATACCCAACTGTAGTGATCCTGTGAAGAATTTTGGCAAGTGTATACTCAGACTGTCTACTTTAGTCAAAGGTTAAATGGGAAAGCTGCAAGGCTTTCATACTCTCCTGCCAGTTGTACAGTTCAGGAGAACGTATCTGATAATCAGAGAAGAGCCTTTAATCATGTACTTAAATTCCATTGAAGAATTTATTGTTAAATCTGCATTTAAAACCTGTGCTTCTAGTACATCCTTAGCAGGAGTTAGTAAAAAACTGATTTTACTTTAACTCTGGCTACAAATGCTTTAAGTATAAATAAACCTTGCGGTCTTCTTACTGGTTTTATGTGTGAATCGGAATAGGTAAATGCAGGATAAACCTTTGCAATGTAGGCAGGTAGTCTTGCATAATCAGGATTGATTCTTCTTTGTCCTTTATGTGTTTTGTTCATTTTAAAGTCCTATGCCTTTGTAAGGTTTGAAGTGGCACCGTCTTGTACCTTGTACACTTCAAATGAATGAGCTCGGGAAGGGACGACTTAGCTGTGTTGCCTGGAGAGGTCAGAAAACCTGACCCTGGTCCAAACTGTTTCACTTCAGCCAGAAAAGTGAATCGGGGAGTCAGGGCTATAGAGAGCTTGCGAAGGGTCAGCCAGGGCTCACACCTCTCCATCCACTACCCAGCTTCTCCTGCTACTGATGTGCCTGTGCGCATGTGTACACACGCGGATGAGTTTCAAGTAGTGAAGTGATTTTTGCCTCACTTATCAATTAAGTGTAGAGTACAGAGTTCTGTGCTTAAGCAGATCTTCTGACTTTTGAAGAAAACGTTTTGCAACCTACACTTCAAAACTCACAGTGCATAGCATGATCAGTTTGGTTATTTGACGTAGTGATGAGTACGGTCAGTGTAATCAGTGCCGAGTGTGTTTGGAGTCTTTCATACTGGGTGTTACTAATTATTGAATATGAACAGACCAATTACTGAATATGAACTGTCATTTCAGGTGTCTCAAAAAAAGTCACTGTGTCGCTGTTTTTACATCAAACATACTAGTGTCATGTCTGAAACCATGTGTTTTATTTCCTTTAACTTAGCATGATTTTGTTCGCCGAGACCGACCACCAAGGGTACTAATAGACCTCATACAAAGGACAAAAGATGCAGTACGTGAACTGGATAACCTTCAGTACCGGAAAATGAAGAAAATCCTTTTCCAAGAGACACGGAATGGCCCACTGACCGAGTCTCAAGAAGAGGAGGAGGTACTTTTATTTTGTTACCTCATTTGCACTGTTACAAATAATTTTAGGGCAAGTGAGATGTTCCTGTCCTTAAGGGGACAGAACAAGCACAGTCTAGGTGAGGATGCAATCCATGTTGTTGGAATATCGTCTCAATCAGCAGAGATATAGGGTAGGATAACGAGTGACAGTAGCCTTTACTCAGTGTTAGACATGCATTCATTGGCAACTTTAAAACTTTGGGTGTTTTTTCAAATGGTGGCTTTCTTCTGGAAGCTTTAGGGAAGAAACTCCTTTGGAGGGAGATTCTCTGTGAGAAGAAAGTGTCTCACAGCCTGTGTGAAGGAGGGTCTGTTGACAGTCCAAGCTTTTTAGTCTCAGAAGCACAGTCAAGACCACTTGATTAATGTTAGTATTTTTTCAATTACCATAACTTTATTGTAAAGTAATTGGCCTATCATGAGCTGAAAAGCAAACACCAAATTGGTAAGTTATATTTTTTAAAATTCTTTAATATTAAAGAAAAAAAGATTAAAGTCATAAAATTCAGCTTCAGTTTAAATCTTACAATAAACAACCCACTTAATCAGTGTATGATAATTGACACTAACTGTGGCTTAGAGAAGGAAACCAGTCATTTTTAAATTGATGAGATTAGATGGAAATTAATGTCATATCGTGCAGGCACATTGGATAAATAAATCCATGACTGGTTCTCAACAAAAAAATAGACAGGCAAGATGATGTTTGTATTCCTTTTTGCTGCGGTATAGCAAGATAATATGCAGTGAGATGCCCAAGCTCAGCACGTATTCAGGGACTTGGTTTTGAGGTTTGTGTGTGTCAAATGTTCCTTTAAGGCTAAACTAGAGCTCTGGCTTAAAAAATGGGTGAGCCTGGGTGTCAGGTAGGAGAGCATACAGAAGGAGGGGACTGGCACTTAGCACTGCCCTTCCCGTTGAGGGAGATGCACAGAAGGAGCACGAACAGCAACCACTGTGATTAAAGCTACAGAGTGCTTCTGTTCTAACCCTCCAGCTTGCCAACTTCTAAACCTCGAGCTTAGTTGCTGGGGTGGGGAGAGGGGGGATTTGTCAGATTTTTGCACTGAAACCTTCAAGCTTTGTCTACCTATGTGTGAAAAGCTGTTAGGAGAGTGACAGGGTAAGAAAGCACAAGGGAAATGTGTTTCCTGCTTGACTGTTCAGCAGATCCAAGCTCAACAGCTAAGTGGGATACATGTGGTAGTAGTTGACTCCAAGATGTATCTTCTGTTCCTCCTGTGCCCACCTCTCAGAAAAGGGGGAAGAAAAGAGATTGTATCTCTAGGAATTAACACTCTAATGAAGCTCACACTCCGCATGTGCACAGCATGCTCTGCACTGCATTTTACCACTGAGCTTGTGTACCACAAAAGAAGGTTGTATGCTCGTGTCTATCACTAACCTGGTAGTGAAAGGAAAACATAGCACTTGCTTCAGTTACAACTTAAGCGGTTAACAGAAGCTTCTTAACTGTAAATGCCACAAGACGGTTCCTTTTTCTACCTTAGAAAGTCTAAGGTGGAAAAGGAGCATTACAAATCTTTAACACTCAAAATACTACTAATGCTTTTCTCAGAGCTCTTGCAAGAAAGTTAAGGTCATTTGAAAAGTATTCAAGTCAGGAAGTCAATGTTAAGGTTGCATATGCAATCTCACCTCTGTCCTTTGTGCATATACATTCATTAATTACATAGCCATATCCTCATCTCAGATGCTTCATTATGTTATTTCTTCTGCAACTTTATATAAGCATCCTGGAAATATTTTAATTCTCTGTGCCTATGTTCTCTGTAAAATAGCATTATTTTGGATTTTAAATGCTTTTACGCAGGCTCTGAATGATCTGCTGATTGCTTAAAAAATAATCACACAATCAAATACAAATCTGTCAAGTCTGTCAATTTTATCTTTCTGTCAGTTTCCAACAAAATGAGTACCCTGTTAATTGATTTGTAATGTAATTCTCCCCAAGCTCACTTTGGAGGCCAGGACAAACTGGGTGCAGTAGCAAGCCATTTATTTTGGTGAGTCGAGGCTATTTCGGACTAGGAGCTGAAGGATATTCGGAGTTCTCAGTCCTCACTATGAACTCCTTGCAAGCCTCTTCAGTGCCACTAGTTAATTACAAAGGACTCCATAAATTTTCTCAGTCAGTCCAGATTAAGTGCATATTCTGGAATTACTGAGCTGGTATAAGTATGCAACAAGAAAAAAGGATGCTAACTTCTGATATTTGTCTGTAGAATCAAAAATATGTCCTATATGAGGAATATTTATTTACGTATGTCTAAGTAGATCACAACAGTTTTAATCACTGTAATAATGCAGGCTCTTCTGAGTCAGCTGCTTAAAGGTGAATGAAGAATTTACCTTGGCTGAAAACACAAGGTTAAAGGGGTTTTTAGCTTAACAAAATGCTGACTGCTTGGGACATGGAGGTTAAAACCTCTACACCTGTTAAGCACCATGTGATAATTATCAAATCATAAACAAACGGGTTCATCGTCTTACATCTTTTCTGATTCACAAAATGCATTGTAGCATAACCTGACTTGGAACATTGTTTTAATACAAACTTAAATTGCTTCTTTTAATTATGAGACTCCTTCCACCAGCCATCCATTATTCCTGGATGTCTCCTATTCAAGCCAAGAGCCATGCCCAGACTTACTGATACGTGGAAAAAACTGGCTTGAAGCCTGATATAGTAAGATTGCAGGGGAAAAGGCAAAAGCTGACTGCCCCATATGGAGTATTTCATAACCCAAGCAGCCTTGAGAAACGTAGTTGCCAAAATAATGAGCAAAGAACCTTTTTAGCTCTGCAGAGTCACCTTTAAAACAAACTTTGGGCACGGCAGGCACATGCTGGGCAGGTGATCTCCTGCAGTATTTGTAACTGATGCCCCTTGTTTTATAGGACAGTGAGCATGGATCAAACCTGAGTAGGAAGATGGACAGTCTGGGCAGCAACCATTCCATCCCAAGTATGTCTGTGAGCACAGGCAGTCAGAGCAGCAGTGTGAGCAGCATGCAGGAGGTCCTGGATGAGAGCAGCCCTGAACTGGTCATGATGCATAGTGACGAGAGCACAATTAATTCCACTTCCTCCGTTGTTCATAAGAAGGTATGTTCTCTGGTGCTCTCCATAGCTTCCTGCAGTCCCTGCTATTGCTCATGTTGGCTCACCCGTGTAGGGCCCAACGATCAGTGTGCTGTGGTCTTGTGCTGAGCCATCTGCTGAGAGCAGGAGCTGGTGCCGGGCTTGCCAGAATCAAGTTCTGTGTTTTTTCTTTAAAAGCTAAACTGCATTTAAATAACCTCTGAAAATAAAAAGAGGCCGCTGATGAAAGGTAGCGCTGTCAGTGTCTAGGCAGGGTTCACACAGACTTACTGCATGCCTCCTTACCAGCCCCGCATGTGCACTTCATCTCTGCTTGTAACATCAGTCCTTGTTTCCTTGTGAATGATTGTACTGTATTATGTAGTATGTATGGTGGTCATAGCAGCTAAGCTAACCATTTACCAGTCACAGTCTATGATTAAAATCTGCTTGCACTTGGATTTCCCTCATGAGAAGTGGAAGTGTGCAGAACTTTGGACCCTTCCCACGAGGTATGTTTTGAGTCAAGTTCCACTCAATGCTTTTCTGCTCTTTTGCTGCATGCTGTGATCTGTTGCCTTTTGTTTTCTTAGTGCTAGATACCAAGCTAAAGTTGTCTAGCTGTAAGTCAGCATCTAATCTAAGATTGTTTGACTAAAATAGTTTTGGCTTGGCCTTAGCAGTGTCATTTACTAGTGGGCAGTAAAATATAGGTTGTTTGTGTGATTGCATTTGCAAAGAGCTTCAAAGTGTATTTATGCTTTTTGCCAGAGGAGCTAAAACATTACAGCAGCATGAAAAGTATGAATATCTCATTTGTAGGGTTACAGCAAAATGTGGTTCTAACTAACTAAATATTTGTTGAAGCAATTTTCCCCATTTTTGTGTAATTGAATATTGAAGCGCTTATAAAAGGGAGCTCTCAAGAAATTTTGTCTTCAACAAGAGACTGCCTTGCATATTTAAAGATACTGGCAGATAAGTTGCATAGGTTTCAGGGGTTTACATCTTTCCCAAATACATTTGCGGTAGCACCTTTCGAGAGAGACCCTTCTCAAAAAACAGTGTTAGGTACAAAATGCCAGCCCGAGGAACCATCCTGAATGAGGAGCGGTGCAACTGATTGTATGTTCTGGGTGGTTACAGTTGGAGCATTGTCTCATTTTGTGTAGGCTTCAGAAGTGTGTATTAATTTTGATTTCACGTTGTTAAGTAGTCATATTTACGTATGCATTAAAATAGAAGTTTGAGGAATTGATTTAAACAATAATCATACATTATAATATTACTGACTGATCAGTGTCATTACAGTTGATGAAAAAAAAAATGAGCCGCTCCCATCAGACATAAATTGCATTTGTGAAAGAAGTAGAGTTCCTGCTTGTTTTAAGAATAATATTTCATTTCATAGTGATCGTATGACACTTCTAAAGTACAAATAAAGGAAGATTTCTGAGGCTATGAATTCAGTCCTCTTAGACTTCTGCGTGGCTGTTGTTTTCTTGAGATTAAGACACTCAGTTGAGTAGAATGCATAAACATGGAAGTTTTTGTTACTTGGTTTGGAAAAACAGGGTCTCTTGTATACTTGTAACTGAAGTATTGTAAAAGAAATCACCTGTAGATCACTTAACACAGTTGTTTTAGGAGTTGTTTTGGGAGCACAAAACCCAGGTCTGCACTGATGGTCTTTACAAAATAGTTAAAAATTGGATGTGATTACTGATTCTTGCAGTAGAGAAGATACCTTTTCAACTGGCAAATGTTACCTTCCGCTGTATGTACACATAAGGTAACTTTAGACTACATGTAGCAGGACATATTCCTGTCTGCAAATATATTGTTTTAATTTAGTACATGATTTTTTTTTATTCTCTGCTACTTTGGGGAATGCAATTTTAAATGGAAAACTGCTTCTTGTGTATATTATGTATATATTAATACATGTGAAAAGACTAAAATTGGAACAGGACACTTCAGGGGGTTTATCCACATATACATCCCACTCTATTTTCAAGGTAAAGTTTCTTATTCTGAAAATACTTCAATTTGTCTTTGTGCTTGCTTTAACTGTGTTTCTGTAAACTATGATGAAGCTGATCCATGCAACTTGGTTTTGTTCTAGCAGGTGAGAAGTAGGAAGTGCCGAGTTTGGTAGCACTCTGGAGCCTAATCACAAACGAAATGGAAAGAACCTGGGGTTCAAGTTTAAATTAAGCTTTTGTTTTGCATTTAATCAGCCTTTAAAGGCTAAGAAGAAAATACTGATGAACATAATTAGCCAGCTGTCTCCATTATGTGGGCATAGGGTCACATACGAGATTGTTTTGACACAGGGCAAATCAAAGTGTTGTGTAAAATTATGGTATTCCACAAATGTGTTAATTAACAACCTCTGGATGTACCAGACTGTGTAAAGTGACCAGGATGGCAAAATTGCCTAGACTGTTGGTATTTTCTATGGCTCAAAGCTCTAAGTGTCAGAGGCCTTTTGATTTCTTTGGATCACAGCCCTAGAATGTCATGTGCAATTGTAAAATGTAGGATGAAAAAGTCTGTGGTTGTGTGTGAAATATAGTTCCCAGCTTTCAGTGCTTCAGACCACTGCTTGGTGCGAAGAGCCAGTCTGGAGTGGCGTTTACCTGGTGTAATTCAGGAGCAGACCTCCGGCTCTGGCTACATCACCTGTGTAGTGCTGGGCTGGGAGAAGCTTCGAACATCCCCATCTCCTAGCATCTATACTGTGACCAACTGCTCTGAGATGGAGGCAAAGCGTAAGGAACAGGCTGATGCAGTAAAAGCATTTGTGAACAGTATTTATTTTTTTTAACAGCTGCTAGCTGGCTGTAACTTCCAAAAATGTTTTGTGGTCATAGAGTAAGTGAAATGACCTGCTTCTGATCTAGTTAACTTTCACCGGCTATACTTCATGATAGCCAAGATGCTTGGGTTTTGCCTGACAGAGAATAGTATTTGTAATAAAACCTCCATGAAAAGCAGCACAGCCTCGCTTCTTCCACAATACAAAAGCTTTGGTGCAGCAGCAGAGCTCCATGTTTCTAAACTTGTGCTTAGAACAAAGGTGACTGCCACCTGTCAGCAGAGTAAAACTAGTAGAATGGAAGAAAAATCCCTGGACAGGAAGAAAATAATAGTAATAAAAAGCCCTAATTGAATGTGTAGCTTTTAATATAACTCAGTTTATAGCTGCGTCCTAAACTCCTGGGAGGAAAAAAATTGCAATAATGTCTGCTACTCGGGCAGGAAGCCTGCATCCTCCCTTCCTGGGATCTCGGTTCATCCTTAGGATCGAAGACTGCTTCCTCAGGAGGATGCCTTAATCGCCAGCAAATTCTTTACAGGAAGTTCAGATGTCCAGCTTGGATGAGCTGTCCTGCTAGGAACTTTTCCTTGCCCCTTTGCAGGTTTCAGATTGGTGACCTCCCCCACGTAAGTCGCAATATGATCAGCATAAGAGTTCTGATTTTCTAACGTCTCTCTTTTGAAGATAGTTAACATAACTGTGCTTCTCCATCCAAGGATCATCTTACCTATGGATACACATTCTCGTGTCCATCTCCTGTTGGGAGCTAATTCAGTTGTTCAGCTGCACAGAACAGGTTGAGAACTGAAGAGTAAATGACAGCTCTAATGCAAACCCAATTGTATCTGAGAGCGGGGGGGGGGACACGACAAAATGGGGCAGGGAGTTAAACTCCAAATACACTGTGCTTCAAAGACACATAACCCAGATTTTAAAAGCAGATAGGTATCAGTTAATTAACCTTAAAATGAGGGTGAAGATTTGGGCTCCCTAAGAACGTAGGCATCAGTTGATGCATCGTAGGTAGTTTGTCATCTGCTTTGTTCAACTGCTGGTATATGTCAGTGTGTATACAGGTGGCTTCCCAGAAATAATATTTTGTTTTCCTAAATGAATGTGCCAAGTGGTAGGATTTAGAATGCTCCCACATGGTATTATTTTATTTCCGTAAAACTTTATAATAGTAAAAAAGGTTGTTCTCTTTTGATCTAAAAAGCCAGTACGGTATTTTATTCAACTGCAATACAGAGTTGTTGCTGTTCCTTACTTCAACTTTAAAATCATCAGTACTTACGAAGATGAAATTTGGGCAATAAAAATGTCAGGGAAATCTTCTGATTAAAATCTAGTTTATAACAACAGGATGAAAAGAGGATGTTCATAGTTGATCATCACAAATTCTTGCCCAATGTCTGTAATAAAAACATACTTCTGTAATAACTGTTGCAACTTGAGTGACTTTCCAAATCCATTCAGTTAACCTGCACGCGTCGCCTATCACTGCTGTGATTAATGGCAGCACTCATGCTGAATTCTGTGGATGGAGAGTGCTCTGGCATGGCTGTTCTACATGAGTTACAGCTGAGGCAAAGCTGAGGGTGTTTTCCTACATATCAAGATTTATGATTCATACTTGGAAAAGACGTTGTTTTTATGAGATGTAAAGGATATTTAGGTAATGACTTACTGAATTTTGGCTTGCATGTGCTGGCAGTGATGACCCTTCGCGTACCTTCTGGAATCATGTCAAGCAAGTTGGTGACATGAAGTCTTTTCTTGAAAGACCCTTGATACTTAAACCTCTCTGTAGATTATCGAGGCATTTAGTGCAATGTATTAAAATGAACGATGGCATGCTGTTGTTTTCCTTGCACTTTAAATTCTTAGAAGGAAGGGATTTGCTGCAATTCCATTAAAGTCCTTACTATGGCTCAGAAATTGCCTTTCCTATTTGTCTAGGAGATTGGCAGTCCTTTCCAGTTAGTGAATCCTCTTGTGTAAATAGTGTTTGTGAAGGTTTTTATTTGGTGTGCGTAGTAAAAAATGCAGTGTGAAGGTGAATGTTCCTTTTGAGGTGAAAGTTTGGATGTTTCAGCTTTAGGCTAGTCCAGTGTGATCAGTTTGCAGTATCTTAGTTTCTAAATTGGCTTCTGAAGACGATGGGACTGCTTTCTCTGTATTTTGTTAATTCTTGTGTTTGATGCTTTGTCAGTGCAAGGGTTGCTTCATCCATATGACAATGTTATATACTGAAAAAATGTAAATATCAAATGCAATTTACAGATCTCTCTGCTGGGTTTTGCTGTGATTAAAATCTGAGGCAAAATTCTCATTTTTCTGTAGGAAATTCCCCCCCCCCCCCCGGAAAAAAATTAACTCCTACCTACCTACTGAGTTGTCTTCTGTTTGCTTCTGTAGCTTGCTTGTTCCAATTATCTTCTGAGCAGGTATTTTATTCACCTAGGAAGTTTTGTTGCAGCAGTGTGTTTGTGTGGGGGTTTCTTCCCTAGCGTTTCTTGGAACAAGCTACATCTTTCTCTAAAAACAAAACAAAAAATTATCTAATCAGTGTAATTATTAAGTGTTATCAGGAAGGAGTCTAGTCAGAATATCTTGAACATAAAATGAAGATACTGTTAGCAACATGCTGTTAGTGTCGCTCTTAAATGCGTGGCAACAGTGTTAAGCAGATATTCCTGAAATGTTGTGCTGGTGTTGGGGACAGGGGATGGTAAAGCCCTTTTTTCAGCAAGGAGGTTGAAAAGACAGTGTGTGGTAGAACTGGCATGGGACTCCAGAGAGCAAAATTCAGGTTCTTACTCTGTAGGGTGACCTTGGGCAAGACTCATCGCTTTGAGCAGAAACCCATGAGCATTGTAAGATGCTCAGACAGTACACCAGTGGTAGCCATTTAGATATCCAGCTGGAACCCGCTTGAATCAATTTGTGTCTGAACAAATGTTCTGACTGCTTCTCTGTATTTCTATTTATCCAGAGGTTAACTTCCACAAGAACAATTTTTTTTTTTTTTTTTTTTTTTAAGGTTACTTATTAATCCATAATATATGTAGGAGTGTTGCCTTTGGGGTTTTTTCATTGTTTTTGAGAGACTTGCTCTTTAGCATCTCTTAAGTAACTGGAAGCTCTACCAGCTCTCTGATGAGATAATACTGTAGAAATGTTTGAGAGTTTTTGTCCTGGCAAATTTGATCAGCAATTTTAAAGCCAACACCCAGCCAAATACCCCCATTTGTTGTGATCAACCTGAAGACTGTTTATGTAGCAGATAATAGTCAGAAGAACAAATGATTTCTTTAGTAGGAAGTTGAAGACTCTAGATTGTTGACCTTAAATAGAAGGATTTTAATGGTTTAATGGGAGTTGCGATCTGAGCATTCCTGAAGTTGTATTCATAACGCAAATATTGCCATAAACACAGAAAACAGATGGAAAGTGAAATATGCATGGAAGATACATTACTTTAAAAACAAACCAATGTTTGAACTGCAGATCTAGGGCTGAGAGATACCCTGCCCCAAACTGGATGAGTTTCTGGGGTGCTTTCGATCAGATTATACTTACTGAGTAACTTGAGCTGAGGTGACAGTTTTGCATCTTTGTTTCCCACAAATCTGGAGCTAAAAGTTTGAAACAAAATTTCCTGATTTGTGCCAGCATCTGAAAGGAGATATGATTGCAGTGGGAGAAGAAAATAAAATAAAAAGAGCAGAAATCTATCTCCTGGGTTTGTAGGTAGATGTCTGTTGTAGTAGCCATCAGTCACATTGTCTGAGGAAGGTTGGTGGAGATATGGCTCCTCTTAGGTTTATTTATCTTACAGGTCTCTGTTTACTAGCTGTCTCTTGTAGTGTAACTTGCTAGATTTGGTAACTCTTCATGTCAAGTGATTTTATTTCTGGTAGTGTGACAGCTTTTCTGAAAAATGTTTTGCCTGTTAAGGTTGCATGGGCTTATTTGAGAGTTAATAGTGGTTGCCTGCCTGATGCAGAAGCCTCAGATCCCAGATTAAGGGGTGCCAAGGACAACCACTGAGTTTTTTGTCCACTTGAAATTGGTCCGTTTGCTTGCTCAGTTGCAAAGGAATTTTCCCCTTCCTTGCCCAGCTCAATTTGAAATGGAGAATGCAGTTAATTCACATTCCTGAAGGGCAATTAGATTCTGCTGTGAGCTTCTTATATGCACTGAAGTAACTACAAGTCCCATAAAACAAGACCAGGATGACATTCTGCCCTCTAGGAATCCACCTCTTAGATAACAGAAAGTAACCCACAGATTAATTTTCCCATATAAGAAGTAATTACAATTTCAACTTGTCATTTTAGGTGGTGTTTTGGAGCATTCTGAAAAATCTGAATGCCCATTTTAAAAGTCTTTCCCCCCCCCCCCCCCCCAGTGATTTGCTGCTTCTCTGGTTTTAGTATTTCACATTCACCCTGGCATACTAATGTAATGGAGAGAGGGAAGATGGTCCAGGGTTGGGGTATTGCTAGCAGACCTTAGGAACCTTGTACGTTCACATGTGCTGCTGCAGGATATTTGTCCTGTCTCCACCTTAATTTCATAGCTACAGTAGAGGAATAATAGCTCCTGTGTACTGTTGTTTCTCTTCAGTCTTCCGTGGTTCAGATGGGTAAGTCTTGTATAGATCTTTACCACAGGACTTTTTTATTCAGCTTCATTTTGTATACGAGGTGCACCAGTTTCAGCCTGTAACAAAGGAGTTCCCTTTTGCAGTTGCTGACTCCCTTTCCCTTGCTCCAGCTAGCTTCGTACCAGTGCATTCACATGAGGCTGTGTTTGCACAAGCCCTAAAGAGCCAGGTTTATCTCTGTAGAGCTGCTTGTTGGCGAGCGAGAGGCCAAGTTCAGCGTTGCTTCTAGCACTGCCCCTTGCCTGGCAGGGGGGCCCTTGTGCCGGAAGGCTCCAAAACACATCAGTAGACATACCAAACTAAAAGGTGATGCTAGTAGCCAGCCCGTCTGCTTTGGGTTATCTGGAGTATCCCCGATTGTACTTCACAGAGGCCTTCTTACACCTACTTGATAGGCGAGAGTGCTTCAAAGCTATAGAAAACTTGGGATTATATTCTTCCAGTGAAGCCACGAGTCCAATTAAACTGAGTGATACTGTTAAACTTTAAATGTTTAATCAAGATTTTTTTGGTATGACTATTCTAGACCCTAAGACATACCTTTCTCAGGAAAGCGTGCAAGTCTGAGAGCCCTGCCTGTCATATGAACATGCACAAGTTGAAAATCTAAATCAGCCCAATTGCCAGTAATTGCCCTTCTGTAACACTGCCTTCCCCGGTTAAGACAGTGCAACAAAAGTCCAGCATAAGGATGACCAATATAAAATGAAACTGCAACTCTTTATTACACTCTGTAGTCCTACTACTTCTATGGAGGACTGTCCTTTTTAACTGTTTTAGCTTGTTCTGTCTCCCTCGGGTGGGTACAGAGGAGCCGGTGCAGGCTTGGTTCTGTGATGGTCTTGGCCATTGTGCTCTCTCTGTGCAAAGGCAAGTGAAAGGTGAGCATGGAGCTTGAAATGAAGGATATGAGAAAAGGTATTGGGTTTAAAGCACTTTAAATCAACGCTTTATATCAGCATTTCTGTACCTGTTTGGCTTTTGCTTGAAATCATTTACAGAATCATATTGGAAGCGGCTGAATGTGCGTGGGTCCAGACTAGAAGCAGCTAGAAACTGAGGACAGCAGAGGGGGAAACAAGTGTCTGCAGAGTGGGAAAGGAGCGTCAGTACGACAGCAGTGTCATGGTGGAGATGCTACTCCATATCGGCTGGTTTCTCACCATAGGGCTTTCTGACCTTACTGGTGTCTGCTCTGGCGTGGCAGGGTGGCAAAGCTGCTTCTGCTCGCCTGCAAACACCCGGTGCACAGAGGCAGCCGTTCTCTGCAACGGTTGGCGTCTTTTATTTGCCTTTTGGCATAGGAGCTTGCAGCCTTTATTTTGCATTCCTGATAGCTGGAAACTTGATTTAATTCAGGAAGAACCTCAGTTTTCCTTCGAGTTTTTTAGGAGGTGGAACTTGAGGATGGGAGTCACGAAACCGTGGTAGATGGCAGCGTGGCAGATGTGCCAACACTGGCTGCCATCACTGCTGCGCTGTGGAGCCCGTGCCACTGGGCAGGCTGCGGTGGGAGGCAGCGGGACACGGCTGGTGTCCAAAGGCTGCTCCGTCCTGAAGACGTAGCCTGCGGGTGCGCTGACGTTTGGCAGTCACCATTTCAATTAGCACGATTGTGGTGGCGTTTTTCGCCGGCCTTTCTGATTAGGATCACTCCTCTATATGCTTGATGAGAGCTTTGTTCCGTCGCAAAATTTGCACGCGGCGTTTCGCAGATGCACAGCCGCTCCTCGCGAAGCCTTGCCAGCGAGCAAGAGGGAGGTTGCACCGGGAACCATTTGTGCTAAAACCTGTGAGCTGTTGCTTTAAAAGGGGGGAAAAAAAAAAAAATCCTTTGTGGGCTGTGGAGAGAAAGTGCTAGAACTGTGCAGGATCATGACTGGAAAGCAGGATCCCTGAGTGGTCGCGGAGGCTTCCCTGGTCCTCTCCAGCCTGCCATGGTTTTAGCGAGGATGCTCGTCCTCCACAGCAGATAGCAAACAAGAGACAAAGAAACCCTATCGAGGACGAACCACTCGGCAAAGGGAATGAGGCAAAATGTTGCTCTTGTGTTAAAAGGGAACAGCATCTCTGCTAGACATGGAAATCACGTTTTTAATGGGATTGCTCAGTTGCAGTGCTTGAACCCGACCTTTCTGAGGAGTCCGATTGCTCTGCATCGCTTTATGCTTTTGAGTCTTCTTTTTTTTGCACATATGTAATACTGGAGGTTTAAAAAAAAAAAAAAAAAAAAAAAT
>JAYKAV010000489.1:876493-986028 GCA_035582835.1 Phoebastria nigripes | reverse complement strand
AAAAAAAAAAAAAAAAAACCACCCAGCCAGGGATTCAGAAGGCATCCCGCTAGCGATCAGCTGACGCGCCGAACCCAAGCCTGCAATGTGTTGCTTATTCATTTTGTACCGTGGGAGCTGCCGGGGCTAGCAGAGAGCTGAACTATGCCTCTCAAACAGCGGCGCTTGTGCAGACAGAGGGGTGAGAGAGAGGCAGCCGCCGCAGGAAGAGCACAGCCGGACTTTCTCCTTGTTTTTATCCATTTCTGCAGGATCATGTATTTATAAGGGATGAGGTGGGCCACAGGGATCGCAGGCCTGAGGTGCGGCCTACCCAGTCAGTGCAGAATCAGGCCCTCCACTACCGGAACCGAGAGCGCTTTGCCACAATCAAATCAGCATCTTTGGTAAGCAGCCACCCCACCCCACCTCCTCTCTCCCCCTCTCCCTCTGCAAAGGGGTCAGGAATTTTTTTTTCTCTCCTAATTTTTTGTTGTTGTTGTTGGCATAGCAACTAGATATTGCACTGAAGGATATTTTAGCTCTGTGTGTGTGAGATGTAAAATGTAGAATATATTTAATTTCTGTGTATATTTCCAGTATATGTGAAATAAGCCACTTTCCTGGATGAAGTTAATATAATCTCAGATCCGCCCCCCCCACTTTTCCACCTATCTCTTCTGTTAATATGTTTATTTGCATGTGCATAAGTGTGTATATGTGCTCGTGTGCAATATGCTTAAATGCTGTGGAGATGCAGATGCAGATGGGTTTTGAAACAATAAGATTGCTGCTTCCCGGCTGAGCTGCTGGCTGTTTTTTCATTCATTCATTTATTTCAAGCAACTGTACCGTGACTGCATTTTTCAGCTTGATCCCTAGGAAGGATTGCTGGGTTGCGATAACGGAGAGGGCTTACAGCGGGCTGTGGGCTTACAAAGAGGAGGGGGATGGGATGAATCCATCACGATTTGTACTATTGCAAATGTGATTGCTGTGGATGCCTTTGTAGTAGGGAAAGGGGTGTGTGCCGGAAGAGTTAGTTGTCGTGCCACCTCCCCCACCTCGCATCCGCACAGGCTGCAGTCAGTAGCAACCTTTTTGAGGGAAAGGAGTGAAAAATGGCCTTTTAAAGCTAAAATAAATGTAATCTTAAATATTTCAGCCCGATGGTATTAGTGGTCAGATGGACGGGGAGCGTTAGGAAGTACCCGCTGTTTGGCCGTGGCACTTGCTCAGTGCTATGACATCATCCTAGACCAACCCCGAAATTACACCAGCAAGCCCTCCCCTTCTTGTTTTACCCTGCCTGAACGGTGGGTTTTTTCCTTCAATACCACCATTTCTCGATCCTCCGAATCACTTCGGATTTCTACATGCACAAGACAGACTCTGTGTGTGTGTGTGACCACAGCTAAAGGTTGTGAGTGGAGGGAAAAAGCAGCAGCAATGCCAGTAGCCAAAATTTTTCTGTGTGGTGGTTGCTGCTGCTGCTGTTAAAATCTAAAATGATGCTGTGGCATACAGACTTCTGGCCAGATGCTTCATGGGCTGAGATTTGGGGGGAGCATCTGAGTTCCATCTTTTGCAGGTATACTTCTGGGTAGCCATAGCCTGAGTGCTCCCCAGGACGGTGTCCCCTGCTCCCCCTTCCCTCCCTCCTCCCCCCCAATTTAAAGAGTGACCTAGAAATGTGTGCATTAGAGGACTTCATGCGGTGCACCTGACACAGGCAGGATCTCTGGTCTCCTGGAGACCCTCTGCCTTGTGAATTTTTCTCATGTGTACATGTGTGTGCATGCACCCACTACAGTGCCAACACTGTTGCCTGCACTGAGCAAATAAAAGTAGGATCCAGTTAGGTTGGCTGGAGGGAAGAAATGATGAATGAGTTAAGTATCATGCTCCAAACATACATACAGTTTGACTGATAAATAGATATGTGTGTCGAATATATTCATACTCTCTTTTCCACTCCCTGTGGAAAGCTGCTGCACCTTCTGTCCTGCATTCAGCAGCAGAGTCCGTAACTCCTGTTTTCCTTGAATATGTCATCCCTGGGCTGCTTGGGTGGCTTGAAGGCATTGCGTGGCAAGGCCCTTTGGGAGCTGATGAAAGATGTTGGTATGCAGGTACGAACTGTGAGGTCTTCCCAGCCCTCTAAGCTCTGGGGAAGACAGCTAATGTCCCAAGGTCACTCCTAAATCCTGTGGCAGCCTCCTGTGGGGCTGGGACTGTGTCTGTCTTAATTCCTTAGTCACTTGGATTTGCTAAATCTCTCTGCTTCAGTGACCAAATGATGATAAAGATAAAATTAATACTGGGTGGGGAAGATGGTAGGCTTTTTGGAGAACTTTTCCTTTTTTTTTTTTTTGTTTTCTGTGGAACATGCTCTGATACAGAGTGTGTCTGGGCTCATGCTGGGAGGGCTTAGGGTGAGCAGTACATGCACAGCACAGTATCTTCTGGGGGAGAGGGAAGTCCCACCCGTTTGCTCACTATGTTAGCCAGCAGGCCTTTGGAAAAGCACATGGTAGTATGTGTCATGCAAAAGCTTTGTTGTCCCCATCATATGCACACATATCCCCTTTGCACTATAGAGGGGAGTTCCCGAAGCACCACCTTGGTACCACAGGAGCTGTTGCTGTGTCCTTAGGTTCTGAGGTTATGTGGTAGGGGAGAAGTTTCCCTCTGTTTACAACAGAAATATTTTATTTCTTTTCAGTTGATCTTGTGATGGGCTTTCCCTTTAATAGTCTTTCGTTTCCACCTTTTCATGTTCCAAAATGGAAATCTAGAAGAAAAAATGCTAAGTTGAAACCTATTGCACAGAACATGAAGAATACCAGCGTACCTGCTGGGGTTTGAAGTGCCGGCGTGGCTGTCAGCACGCTTTTTTATCACTGTGCATTCGATCACCGCTCGGTGGCTGGATGATGTCAGTGGGTAGTGGTGCTGAATGCTGCTGCTCTTCTGGCCAAGGGAAAACTTCTCTCATGCCTGCCCCCTTGTTTCCTGCTTAAGTATCTGTGGGGAGGGCAAGGTCAGCTGTGGAGGTGATACGGGGAGAATGACCTAAACATGTCTGAAATTTGTAGTGTGACACCAGAAATTCAGACATTATTCATCTCTCTGTGTTAATTTACTCTTTCGACGGCATCTTGAAAAAATTAATCTTACATGAATGGGTGCTCAAGATCCCACAGTGTTTAAAAACTAAGCAAACCAGCATGCTTTGATGGTTCCCTACATTGCTGCTGCTGACCATCAGTTGGTTTCTCAGCAGCTGGGTACCGCTTCCTGGGCACAGAAAGGTTATGCAGTTGAGTGCATCAGGTGGCCTGTATTGCAGAGAATCAGAAAAAGGGAGTTCTGACCCCAAATTCAATAATATGGGATGATATCTGGGTGTAAAAACTTCTGCTTGTGGGATTTGCTGACCACCACCCCCCAACATGAGAGGAGGGCAGCATTATAGAGGAAAAGCACCGAGTCTGGGTGCTGGGGGCTCTTCATGTTGCTTCACAGCTGTTCCTGCTGTGTGAAGGGTCTTGGGCCCCTCAAGTCCTTGTTATTCACCTTTAGATCAGGATATTGCAGATGGAGGAAAGACTGGCATTTCTAAAAGGATGCTCTCAACTTGGAAGTTGGATGTCTTTGCAAAACCAAGCTCAAGTAGTTTCAGCGAGTGTAGGGGTTACAGCCAGGAGAACTACATTAGACAACTCTACACTCCAGATGTCCCAGTGATTTTAAGTGTGATTCCCCTGCCCTGTTGCTCTGTATATAAGTATATGCTCTGTATATGCGTGAATAAGAAGGAAACTGGACAGACTTCCAGATACAATAGTGAAATGGGCTATCTACAAAGAAACAGATTGTGAGTATAACTTTCTAGTCTTTCAGCAATGCTTTGATATTACTCAGGTTTAAAAAAAAAAAAAAAAAAAAAAAAGAGAAGAGCGCACGAGCGTGCGCAAATGTGGTTAAGAAAGCTGAAGGAGCTTACCTTTGGTCATTCAAGCAACAATTTTAATAGTCCCTCTTTCCTGGTCCGCCTTTCTCTTTGGTCATTGTGTAGGCCAACCTTTGCCCAGCTTTTTTTTTTTTTTTTTTTTTTTGCATGACACTCTTGTGGCAACAGTAACCATCACTCAGTTGGAACAGTGGTGGAAAATGCACTGCATATTTCTGCTGTTGCAGTGAAAGTTAGTATCTGAAATGGAGATCAGGTACCTACATCATTTCCATATTATTTTGCTAACAGTGATCCATAAATTAAAAGTTACAACTACAAAGCTAAGCCTTGAAGCTCAGAAAGATGTGTTTTAAAAGAAGGGTAGAGGTTCTGCATGTTGATAAGACTACACCTATCAACATTTTCAAGTGAAAGGTGTTTTTTAAATATGTGTAGAGATGTATCAATCTGCATTTCTGGATGTCTTTCATGCTTGACCCCTTAACTTCCCCCCCGCCTCATGCATTTCCTCGATAGCTGCTTTTACAGTTCTCAAATGAAATGATCTAATATTTAAAACTTCATAGAAAGATCAGGTAGTGTGGACTCTGTCAAAGGCCTTGGCATTCTCTTTGAAATCCAAATGCCAGCAAAAGAATTATGTGATCTCATCCTGGGTCTGCAAAGCCAAATGTCTAGGTACGTGTGAGCAGGCGTCTCTGGATGTGGCCATTAAAACGACACCAGGGCAGTCTGACTCCAAAACCAAGTACGTTTACCTGATGGCTGTTCTCCTGCACCCTCTTCTGCTGAGGCAATGACATTTTATTCCAGATGGTTGAGTTTCTCCTAATGGACTCATCTGGCTGCTGTCTTTAAAGATCTTTGCCCTAAAAACACTGAACTTGTTCTTTCTCATCTCAAAGTTCTTGCTGCAGGAGGCTGCTGGCAGTATCTTGCTTAATACTCTGCCTTGTCCAGCAAAGAGGAGCTTAGTATTTAGTTTGGTTATCGAGAGGTGAGAATAACTGTCCTTTAGGAGAGTGTTCAGTATCTTGGTTAAACAATGTAGAAAAAGGAACTCTGAAGAACTGCTGGTTTGGAGGAGAAGTTGTGAGCCCAACTTCCCTACGTAAAGCAAAAATCTTGGAGGGGTGAAAGAGAGAAAGTTTGGATTTTATGGCAAGTGAACTGCCTGTGGAAGTAGGTTGGAAAAGGCATCTCTTCTTAGTTCTGTGTGTGCCAAAGATACAGAGAGATAAGAAACTGAGAAAATGTCATACCTTAATAAAAGCTGTTCTGTTTTATACAGGTTTTTTTGTTCTGCTGATGACCTGATTGATTATTACATGCTTCAAATAGAGCTTCAGGAAACTGCAGTTTTCTGCTTTAAAGCATCCTGACATTTTCTGATTATGTGGAATAAATTTTGCAATGAGCAATTCAGTTGTCATCTTTTTTCCCATCATAATCTATGGGATTATGTTTGTGAAATACTTCGTAAAGTTCCAAGTGCCTTTGTCTAAGAATACCAGAAAGGTGCTTACTGGAACTTCCCCAAGTTTTCTTTTTAAAATGGTCGCTCAAGCCGTTCATTCTTTATGGGCTTCATCTTTAAAACCATAATCCTTCATTCATTCATGTGCTGACATGCTTAGTCTGAAGTACTTCTCTGGTACTGAACTGGTCATATTCAGTAACTAATATTAATTTCTTCCAATTTCATCCTTGCTCTGAGATCACCATTTGGAGACCTTGTCTTCAAAGCCGGAGTTCTGAAGAGTGTTGGTCTTGATTAGAGATTATGGTGATAAATTAGGTCTTTAGCATGAGCATGCAGACGTTAAATCTACAAAATGTCCACCAAGTCTACCATTCTCCTTCTCTCTTGTCTTCAGGAATGAAACGCTGCTTCTGTTTTCCTCTGACTTTTTAATTCTCATCTTCTGCTGTGACTGGAAGGCTTTATCAGCCAGCGTTACAATTAGTAATTGCATCCTATTGTTGGGGATAAATATCCCAGACCTAATGTGAAATCTTTCAAAGATGGAATTCTTGTCCTGGTAGAGACAAGCTGAGCAAAACTGGAAATGGGGTGCACAGGCGCAGCAAAAAAAATGAGGATAAAAGTTTAATGATTTTTGCTGTAAATAAAACAAGTGCACGTTCTAAATCTCACTAGAGATTAGACCAAAGGGGAGACTAGCAAAGTTGCTAGTGGATTCTTAGATATGGTTTTTTTTTATGCTCTTGCTGTTTGCTTTGTTCTGCCAACTTCTTGGAACAGAGTGTGCCATGCAGAACGTCCCACTCTTCACAGAAAGGCCGGGCCTCAAAAATAGCACATCCAGGAAGATCTTGTACTGCTGTCACGGTAGTTACCGTATCTCCGTGCCTCTGCAAGTCCCTGACCAAGTCTGTTCTCTGCAAGTCATATGTCATTTAACGTAGTAAACGGCATATGTGAAATGTTGGAGTTTTGCCTGTCTTAATGACATCTGTCTCTTATAATTAACTTGGATGACTTCTCAGAGAAACTTTCATTACCTGGAAGCTTCTGTCAGAGATCTTATTCTTGGTGAACTTGACTGAAATGTGCAAGTTCCTACAAATGTTTACCAACTTCTGCAAAGTATAACTGTCATTGTTACACTTTAAAAAAAAAAAAAAAAAAANATGACATCTGTCTCTTATAATTAACTTGGATGACTTCTCAGAGAAACTTTCATTACCTGGAAGCTTCTGTCAGAGATCTTATTCTTGGTGAACTTTACTGGAATGTGCAAGTTCCTACAAATATTAAGCAACTTCTGCAAAGTATAACTGTCATAGATACACTTTAAAAAAAAAAAAAAAAAACCAAACCAAAAAAAACCAACCAAAAAACAACGCTTTTTGGACTATAGCAATATGTAGTCACTTCTACAATCTCACATATTCCTGGTATCTGGTGTGGGTCTGTTTCATTACCTGGTCTCAAGCATTTGAAGGCTGCTATGTTATGCCAATTGCTGAGTTGTAAGTATATATTTAATCTAGTCAACTTCAAAATAACATCCCAAAACTCCTTGTACAAGGAGGATGTCATTTATGGATCGTCACTTACCTCGTAGTTGATGTTTGACTTCTGGTGTGGTGAACCCACCACCATCACTTCCTGGTAATGGAGTCTGACACAGCACTGTAGTCAGACTAGTTCTTTGTTTTCTTTGCAATTAGATGTTTCATTTTCTCTCTGGGGTTGTCTTTGGAAGGGGTGGGGGGAAAACAAAGGCTGTCCACTTCAGTAGCTTCATCCTTTCATGTCTTGTTTCTGTTCTGGAACTCTGGCTATAATTTCCTTGGTTGGTAACTATTTACTGTAAATTGTTGTTAATCTATTTCAAGGTGAAGGCTATGCAAGGCTCTTCCTAACCTCCTCTTCACACTCCTCCCAAGTGTTGGAAGTCATTTGAGCTGAGACAGGTGGCAGCATGCTGTCTGCCTTGGGTGACACATCAGTTGTGGTGTTAAACTTGCTTGTTGATTTTGGAGCTCTTACTTGATCACTGCTTCCTATCAGCTACTAGTCCTGAAGCATAGGGCTGCCAGCAAGTGGGCTTGGTTTGCTGCTTGTAAAGCAGCTGCCCTTCTTCTGTTGAACTTGAGCCTTCTCAGGTCTGTAGGTGCATCCCATTCTACGTCTGAACTGACTTTGAAGATGTCTGAAAGATAGCCTTCGAATGACAGCAGTACTGTAGTAGGTGTCAGTTCTTTCTCTTGACTGCTATGGAGAAATTCATCGGGAAAGCTGGGCTCTTGCAGATTGCAGGAAGGACTGTTGGTTCATAAAGCTTCAATGATTACCTTCAAAGGGCTGAGCCCTTTGTATCATACTTGTTAAGTGTGAAAGGGAGAGGTCCCCTTGTACAGAATCGAGGACTGCAGCTCTACACGTGTACTAAAGGCTACAGCTTTTGGCTCCCAGGTCTATCATAAAGTATCAGCAGATCTTTATATGTGAAGTTCCTGGGACTGTATAAAGAATAAAAATAAAAATATCAGTCTTGGACACTTTTTTCTTTTGAAATGGAAGCATTACCATTTGCATTTTCTTCTGAAAATTTTTGGCACGCCTTACTGAAGTTTTTTCCTCCTTTCACATGGATGCACTTAGGCATGGAAATGAATGTGGAACTTGTGAGTTTGTTTCAGCTGAGCAGGGTTTAAAATCTGCTTAGACCATCTGATCAATCTTGTTAAGAGCACACAGTTCCAGAACAGTGTTCCCTTGTTAGAAAACTTTCAGTTCCGGTAGGGAATGAGCTCAGTCTGCCATCCTCTTGAATTTTAAGAAGAAATTTTGAAGGAGGCTACTCATTGCAGAAAATAGGTATTGAGGGCCTGAATTGGAACTGTGGTGACTTGGGGAGGAAGGAAAGGATGGGTGGGTTGGGGGGTTTCTTAAAATGGATGCCATCTTGTAAGTCCATGTCACCCTCACGATTTGAGTCCTGTGTCTGAAGAAGGTTGTCCAGCAGCAGCCTTTGTTTCCAGAAGTAACTTGCCGTTTCCTTTATTCGTAACATGACATTTTTCTGCTGTGTTACTGAAAACGCACATAAAATTTTCATTAAAGATGGGGGGGTGGAAATCAAGAGAGAGAAACCTTATGGCCTGGTCTGTGATATTGAACAATAGCACCCTCTGAAACCTGGAACAGCATTCCTTGGAATTGATTTCTGAGGACAGCAAAGCAGGGTCTGGTTTACAGGTAAGCAGCTAATATGGAGACAGCTTGTCTGTGAAGAAGGCCATGTAGCACTTCTTCCCCTTTTCCTGACATCAGGTTACAAGGCAGATCCATGAGCATGAGCAGGAGAACGAGTTGCGGGAACAGATGTCAGGATATAAGCGGATGCGGCGCCAGCACCAGAAGCAGCTGATCGCCCTGGAAAACAAGTTGAAGGCCGAGATGGATGAGCACCGCCTCAAGCTGCAGAAGGAGGTGGAGACGCATGCCAACAACTCGTCCATTGAGCTGGAGAAGCTGGCCAAGAAGCAAGTGGCTGTGATGGAGAAAGAGGTGAGTAGAGTTACAGGCTCCCTAGCTGTACAAGAAGGTTGGAGGGAGAGGTGCGTACCATATCTCTAGGAGAAGGCTGTAGAAGTACTGCTTAAAACCCATGTTCTTAAGTGCACTGTATGGTTACTGTCTGGAGCTGCCCTGGCCAGTTTCATGAAATAGCTTCACAGCTATAAGTCAACCTTCTGGATGATGGGCACTTGACCAATACTGTAGCACTGACAGCTGGCTAAAAGAGATGGACAAACTCTGTGGAGACCTTGGAGGGGGCTTCTACCTCATGATTGAGGCAGTGACAAAGCTTGCTGCTGTTACTCAATCTGTTTAAAAATCAACATGTTAATCCATATGATAAACTAGTGGGGTTTTACCCTCTGGGGTGGTTTTGGTGGAGAGGTGAGAAGCATGAGGAAACTCTTAAGTGTATGTGGGCATTATGGGGTTTTTGTGCAAGCAGCTTTCATGTGGCTGAATACTCATGGCTTTGTCTAGCACAGTGATGGGTGAATGACAGACCAAAAAATGCACAACAGAAGACTGATTTGTGCTGGATTCAGTACCTGCTCCCTCACCCTTTGGTTTTTGGGTTTTTTTTCTTTTCTTTTCTTTTCTTTTTTTTTTTTTTTTCTTTTTTCCCTCTCTCTGTGCCTTGCAGGCAAAGGCAGCTGCAGCAGATGAAAAGAAATTCCAGCAACAGATTGTGGCTCAGCAAAAGAAAGACCTGGCGACCTTTTTAGAGAGTCAGAAGAAACAATACAAGCTTTGCAAGGAAAAGATTAAAGAGGCAAGAAACCATCATTTTCAGGGCTGAAGGGGTGTGGAATGAACATGAACTTTCGTTTTGATAAACCTGGGCCAGCCCAGGGGTTTAAGGGATACTGTCATGCTTGGAAGCAAATTTAGATTCTCAGCAAGTAAACTTTCAGGAACTGGAAGCATCTGGCAGCATTTCTAGAATAATCTCTAAGGGTGCTAGAGGTGCCTTCACAATTTGCTGTAGAGCAGAATCTTTGAAACCAAAGGTGATGAGGGAAAACGGGACTTCATAGAGAATTCTTCTTCCCCTTTTTCCTCATGTGTTTTTTTGCTAAAGCTGTAAGTAATCAGAGCAGCTATTTAGATGTCACTTGACTAAAAGCCCAGTGATTGCTTATATGAATTAGAAAAAGAAGTAACTTAGTATATAGCTTATCTATTCCAAATTGCATTACTTAAGTACAGCGTCCCCACCTTGTCACAAAACCATTTGCTGTTAAGAATGTAGAGGTAAGAAAATGAATAGCAAGGAGCCCTGTTAGGTATCTGATTTGATAGAGAATCGAGCATGAGTCCTGTTGAAATAAAACTTAAGCCCAGGCTGGACTCCTTTGTAAAACAGGTGCAGAGCTGGGAAGGGAGCCGAGGGGTTTGACCCATTCGCTTTCCTGGACAGCCAGAGCCTCCCTTGCAGTGGTGTGTTACTGTCTTCTCGTTGCTGCGCTGTTTAGCCCCGGAGATGTTTGTGTTCAATGGCCACTTTTTCCTCCTCCTCTTGGTGGGTCATAATACAACTCTAGAGGCAGGAGGGCTGGGCATGGCCAGGTGACGAGTCTGGTTCTGCTGGTACCTGGTGGTGTAGTCAGGATTTTGGTGTCCTTTTGTGAACTGAATGGCAGAGGAGTAGCCAGTGACTGAAGGTCCTCCAAGTCCTGTGTCACTGTGATCCTAAGGGAAGTCTTGTTTTTGACCCTGTATGCCTGCAGGAAATGAATGAGGACCACAGCACACCGAAGAAAGAGAAGCAAGAAAGAATATCCAAACATAAAGAGAACCTGCAGCACACACAGGCTGAAGAGGAGGCCCATCTTCTCAGCCAGCAGAGACTCTACTATGACAAAAACTGCCGTTTCTTCAAGAGAAAAACGATGATCAAGCGGCATGAGATGGAGCAGCAGAACATTCGGGAAGTATGGCACTCTTCACTTCCTTTCCCAAGCATTTCTTTAATTGTTTTAGCTTCATGTGTGTAAAACAGTTTGCTGACTGACATTAGATCTTCGTGTTTCCAGTTGCTAAACAGAACTGAGAAAAATGTAGGAAACATGTTTTGGGAAATAGTTTTCCACACAGATGTCACTGCTTTTATTAACTGAGGAGGGGTGGCATAGTTGACTTGCAGACAGAAACGTTGTGTGGGCCACCCACTCTGGGTCAGATACTTCATCTGAGCTCCTGGGCATTAGATTTTGGGGGATCCCGTTGGGCTTCTTTCACAGCACAGGGCAGTTTGCGCTGTATTGAGTGCCAGGGCTACCTGCGGGAGAGCTGTGGGATGGCTGAAAGCATCCCATAAGGAGTTCTACTCACTGGCTAAAGAAAACTCACACAGTTGAAATATGTGTAATAAACCAGTAATAACCTTAAAAGAACAATATTGAGGTTGCAGAATGAAATGCTACAAATGTAAGAAATACCAAAAATACAGTCCTCTCGTGATGTCTGCCTTCCGGTTGTCTTCAGATAATCAGATGTTGCTTTTCCGTTGGGTTCTGCTCAAATTAGTGCACAGAATGGGTGATAGTTTGTTAATGACAAGCTATTCAACATCTTGCTTTTCCTCATTAGTTATTAACCCTTGCCTTACAGGCTGCCTGTAGTCAAATACCACTTTGGAGAAAGAATTATTACTTGTAGATTTTTCTGTGGTCATCACTATAGTATCTGAATTATTCATTAGTCTTTATCCAAAAATAACATTACCAGATGAGAAGGTATTTTAGTAAAGGCTGAGAGCGAGTGGGTGGTCAAAAATTTCTAATAATCGTGTACTTAGTCTGCTACCATCAATTTTCTGGCATACTTAACATTGCCCTGTATTTTACCTGTTCGGAGCCCTGCTGCCCTTGACTTCAGATGTGCCTGGGGCTGCTCAGCTGCTTTGCAGATCGCATCTGGACATCTCAACTTGGACACCCTGAAAATGAATGACAGTGAAAAATCAGATTTGGGCACCCTTATCGCAGCATATAAGCTCTGTGGCAGGGATGAGAACAGAATTCAGTTACCTAGCATGGTATTTTAACCAGGAAACACTCCTCTGAGCTCTTGCATTTAAGCTCTTAAAAGAGAACTGATTTTTCAGAATGATCTAAGTGTTTATTTCCTGAAAATAACGTCCCTACTAACTAGTTCACATTCACTGGATCAGACACCTGAAGTAAATAACACTTTCAAAATGTTTTTTTCCTTGATATTTTAAGGAACCACAGAGATTCTTTTTGTGCAAGTGGGAAAGTGTTTGAGAGAAGCGGAGTGCCTCTCTTTGTTCACACTGTGTGAACTGAAATCAGGTGTGGAATGGGCACGAGAGAGGCTGGCTGTCCTGTTCTAAGATGCAGGCACAAGTGCCACGGCTCACTGCACGGGCTGACGTACTGCCTGTTCGGTGTGCTACCTGCCTTTGCACAAGTGGGAAATTATTTCAGCATACCAATAGATCTAATTTTTGATCTCGGCTGTCAAGGTGCAAGTTTTGCTTAAATGTAAACATCTGCAACATCCTTATGGCTAAGAATGCAGAGACAAGACCTGGCCCTGTTTCCTTCCCCATCCTCCTAGCTTAAACCTGTCGCAGTTTTAACAGCCAAAGGGGCTGAAGTGCCTGTTTGCAGGTGCTGATGTTGAGAATTACAACAGGATTACAACATGCAAGCAACAACTCAGAATAATTAGATTTTTTTGCTTCTACTGCAGAAACTCCTTAGACTGAGCCAACACTGGGCCCTCCCTGTACTGGGCACTGTGCGTGTGCGTAGTGCGAGGCAGCCCCCGCTGTGCTTGTCTTAGTCTAGCATGAAGCACAGCGATGAGTTTGTAAACCTGAGAGCTGAAACTGAGACGTACCAGCAGACCATCTGTGAAGGTCACCAAATATCAGCAAGGGGTACAGCTGTAATCACTGCTTGACTGAGCTGGATTCAGCTCCATGCTCCACAGGTTGTTGCTGATACCTTGAGACAGAAGTATTAGCAGTAATCAGGGAGAGAATCCGGTATCTTCCTCTTCCTCGGCTTGTAACTCAGTGAAGGTTTTCTTCAACTGCAGGGCACCAGGTACAGGAACTCTTATGTGCATGTTGCAAAATTGTGTGAGGCTTGGGCTGTATCCTCATTTTTAAAAAACGTGCTGTGCCTGGGGCCAAAAACCACCTGTACACAGTGGTAGATTAAATTCTTTTTCTTACTTGATGTGGTATGTTGGAGCTGTTCACCTCTGCTTTGGCCATTCTCGTATAAGTGACATGAGAGAAGCCGCATCTCCCAGTGCCTAGCAGGGGCTCAGGGTAATTTAAAACAGACGAGTAAGAGCCCCCGATTCTGTCAGTCACCCTAGCCCAGACCCCGCCAGCTCTGAGCACCGCCAGGGTGTATTTATTAAAAACTTCTGTGATTCTCAGCGGTCACAGAGGGCTTGCGTGTGGTCCCAGTGCCACCTGCTGGAGACTCCCTGGGTGATCCAGGAGCTGCCAGAGGAGCAGGTTACAGGGGGATGGATGGATGGATGCTAGGTGGCCGCTTTATTAGCATTCCCATCGTGCTGCTGGGTTTGTTTCCCTGTTGCACATGGAAGTCCTTGATGTTGTCTAGAGGAGTGACCAGGACACCCGGCCTCGCAAACTCGACTACTGCATCTCAGGGCAGAGAGAAGCGCTCCTCAGCTTTTGTTTTGTGCTCTGCTGTCCTCTTGTGCAGGAGTTAAACAAGAAGCGGACCCAGAAGGAAATGGAGCATGCCATGCTGATCCGGCACGACGAGTCGACGCGTGAGCTGGAGTACAGACAGCTGCACACGCTGCAGAAGCTGCGAATGGACCTGATCCGGCTGCAGCACCAGACTGAGCTCGAGAACCAGCTGGAATACAACAAGCGGCGAGAGCGGGAGCTGCACAGGAAGCATTTCATGGAGCTCCGGCAGCAACCAAAGAACCTGAAGGTGCTGGAAGCTTTCCTTTGTCCTCTTCCAACCTCTGTCCTACCAGGCAGGCTGGTCTGTGTGCTTGCTGCCTCCTCCATGCAGCGTCCATGCTGCAGAACCACCGTACTCCACCAGCACCGTGTGCTCTCCCTTGCATCCCTTTCCTTTGCGCAGGGCTGCTCTGGTACAAGAAAGTTGCGGGCTATTACAGCAAAGAGCTCACTGAGGATTTTTTTTAAGTGCCATGCTAATTGAGGCTGCTGGGTAAAAATAGGCTAGTCCTTAGCAAATTATTACAGAATTTGCTTTTGATGAGCTGTGCTTTCTTCAGGCCCTTGCTGGTGTCAGCCTATAAACCTTGATATGGAAAGGGGTTGGGTGATGCTTCCTCGCTTTCAAAGTCAACAGAGAGAGAGAACATGGGTGTGCTGAGCACTGTGCTCTGTCCCAGTTCAGCTGCGGGTTGATTAGAAACCCCTGAGCTGCTTGCTGTGGGAGACTTCTGTCCCTCCTCTGAACGTCCAAAAAGGCATGTTGCTTTTATTCACTTTGTCACACCCTCACTAGTTCTCAGATCTGCAGTCTCCATGTAGCACGTGGTCGAGGTGGGGGAGGCAGCTTGTGGAGGCCTTGAAAACACGAATGCTTTTTGGGAGGCAGGCAGCAGGGTGACGGGCTGGGCGACCTGCAGGAAGCAGGGGTAGAAGATGGAAATGCCCTGGGCTGAGGAGGGCTTAGTGGATCCTGTTCCTGGCCCAGGCCCGTGGTCCGTGCTGAAGCAGGGCCTGAGCTGATGCTGCTCGTTAGATCGCTGTGTGTGCGGAGCACACCCTGCTCACCCGGGTACAGGGGCAAGAGACAGCACAGAGCACAGGGGAACTGTGGTTGTCTCTCACCAACCCGCCCATTTGGATGTACTATAACCTCTCCATTCCCAAAGCTCTTTGTGCTCTTCACATCGTTCCTTCCTTGGCAGGCTATGGAAATGCAGATCAAAAAGCAGTTCCAGGACACATGCAAAGTGCAAACTAAGCAGTACAAAGCACTGAAGAATCACCAGCTGGAAGTAACTCCAAAGAGTGAGCACAAGACAATTTTGAAGAGTCTGAAGGACGAGCAGACGAGGAAGCTCGCCATCCTGGCAGAGCAGTATGAGCAGAGCATCAACGAGATGATGGCCTCACAAGCGGTAGGTGCAGCGTCCGGCACCTCCTGTCCCTGGGCGGGCGGTCCCAGACCGAGGTGCATGGAGGTGGGGTACAGTCGGGCCGTCGCTCCTTGCAGCGGGCTGTGTTCTTCCTGTCCTAGCCGCTGGATGGTGAGCGATGCGGTTGTGTTTGTAACAACTGTTTTAGGTAATGCTCAGGTGGCACTTTGTAATAAGCATCCCGCAGGACACGCGTCCTTCCCCTGCTGCCCCTCACGTGCTGTAGTTTTAGAATTGGATCTTCTCTGAGGCCCCTGCCTCCGTGTGAGCAGGGAAGCAGCTGTTTATGAAGCCCTTCCTGCTTTCTCATTCTGCCACCAACACCAGAGGCTCCCCGGCTTTGAGAAGGAAGAGCGGTGTGTCGCCAGCATCGCAGCAGAGACGTTACTAGTGGAGGTTTGAATGTTGTTTTCCCAATGATCTTACAGCTACGGCTGGATGAGGCCCAAGAAGCAGAATGCCAAGCCCTGAGACTGCAACTCCAGCAGGAGATGGAGCTGCTCAATGCATACCAGAGCAAAATTAAGATGCAGACAGAAGCACAGCATGAAAGAGAACTCCAGAAGCTGGAGCAACGGGTGTCGCTGCGCAGGGCACACCTTGAACAAAAGGTATGTTCTGGGTGGGCTGCCGGGGGGTACCTGCTTACACGCGTCGATGTGGGCATGGCGCAGCTGGCGCCGCCCGGCCGGGAGCTGCCGTACCCCGGGCGGTCGTGCTCTGCTAAGGGGCTGCTGACTGTGCTTCTTTCAGATCGAAGAGGAGCTAGCCGCCCTCCAGAAGGAACGCAGCGAGAGGATAAAGTTTCTGTTGGAAAGGCAGGAGCGAGAGATTGAAACGTTTGACATGGAGAGCTTGCGAATGGGCTTTGGGAATTTGGTCACATTAGAATATCCCAAGGAGGACTATAGATGAGATTAAATTTCTTTGCCATTTAAAAACAAAAGACAAAAAGCAAACAAAATAATGATAAAACTTGCAAAACCAACATTCCCCATGTTAACGGGCGTGCTCTCTCTCTTTCTGTCTCTCTTACTGACATCGTGTCGGACTAGTGCCTGTATATTCTTACTCCATCAGGGGCCCCCTTTCCCCCTGTGTCAAGTCCCGGTGCAGGACAGCTCCTGGCGGTCTTTTCCATAGTATGTCACAGTATTGATGTCTCTGTGCAATGATTAAAAATGTTTCAGTGAAAACTTTGGAGACAATTTTAATGGAAAAAAAAAAAAAGTGGATGTATGTTGCTTTTGAGCAATCACTCATTTTACCACCAATCAAAGAAAGTACAAGCAAAAAAAATAATAATCAGATGATCTCTACAAACCCAGGGGGAGAGAGACTAAATCCGCAGCCTTACCTTAACTAGCTGCTGCATAACTTTATTTTATTTTTATTTTTTTGGTATTTATTCATCAGGAATAATTAAATAATAAAAAATTTTATTAAAGATTGAAAAATTTGATACATTTTACAGAAAAAAAACTTAATCGTGATGTACATATCAGTGGTGACATATTATTACTTTTTTGGGGGTGGGGAGGGGCGGGGCGAAGATCTGGTGATTTTTAGAAGAACCATGCCAGGCGAGGCGGGGACGAGACCTCGCTCCTCGGCATATTCTTGATTGTATCATAATCATTTTCTGCTGTCGCAGAGAATGTGAATACACTTAATGAGCCCACAGGATCCCAGTAGCACAAATTGGGCTTTGTCAAATCGTGTATTTTGTGTATAGAAGGAATTTAAGGAGAGCTTTTACTTATTTTCATATTGTATTTTAACTGTTTCTCTGATCAAAAATTTTTTTACTTCTTTCCCCCCTTCCCTCCTGCTCCCAGCCACCCCCCCACTCTCCGGTTCAGTACTTGGAGTCCAACACTGTCTGTCAGATCATCCCCGGCCCTTTATTTCTTCTTTTTTTTTTTTTTTTTTTTTTTTTTTTTTTTTTTTTTTTTCCTCCCCCAAGTCCACCCCCAACCCCATGATCTTGGTCATAAATATTGCATTATTCACACTTTCAAACTGTGTATTTTCTTACAATAAAAAGATTAAAAAAAAAGGCTTTACTTCTTTTGCATGCACTTTAAAAAAAAACAAAACAAGAAAAAACCAAAAAAAACAAAAAAACCCAACAAAACAACAGAAACATTTTTCAGGTTCCAAGGAAGAGCATGAATAACTGTCAGAGCTTTTAATTATATTTGTAAATAAAAGTGTTCATCACAACGCCTCGCTGTCTCATTGTGGGAAGAGCGGCTGGTGGCCCGTCCCCGGCACAGCCCGGTGGTGGGAAGCGGGGAGGTGACCCATCCCGCCTGCCCCCGCGCGCCGGGTGCGATGTCCGCCGGCCCGGGGCTGTGCTGGCAGGGCTGGCGGGACCTCTGGGCCTTTGTGCCAAACCCACTTTTCTTGACAGTGGAGGTTTTTCGGCTAATGGGTTGTGGCTTATTTTTTATGTCCTGCTTCCAGGCTGAGAAGGCCCGAGATGGGTCAGCCCTTGCCGAGCGCAGTGGAGGACAGCTGTTCAAGTCTAGTCTTGTGGATCTTGGTCTTGAGTAGTTGGGGATGTTTTCCTGAAAAACCATCAATCCCCTTTAAATGTTTTAGTGGCTGGGTTGAAGAACTACCCTGGGGCAGAAACCAACCGGAGTCGCTCTGATTTTTACAGGGGCCTTGCTGCAGCGCATGGAGGTTTTTGATACCCGTTTCTCAGACCACTTGGGTGCAGACCTCTGAGGAAGTCGTTTATAAAAGGGGGAAGGCTGCTAGTTCCATGAAGTAGAATGACATTGGCTTCATCTTTTTTAACCCTTTTAAAGATGTCCAGCTGGACCAAAGGTTCATTTTCTGCTTTAAGCGCTTAGGAGACACCACCAGGAGCTGTTGGAGGGCCAGGAAAACAACTGGGGCCCTGCAGCTTGGCTGGGAAGTGGCTTCAGGTCAGTAAAGCTGGTGGTGCTTCTCTGAGGAGCTGACATCTGCAGAGGGGGTTCAGCTGCGGTGCTGTGGGCTCCTGCAGAGCAGCACCTGCTGGGTGGAGGGACGGAGGCCTCCAGGGAGCACCACGCCTGAGGGCTGGGGTGTGGGCAGGTCCCACGGGACAGGCAGGGACTGGCTCCCCTGCCAAACGTGGGCTAAGAGCACTGGGTTCCCTCAGCCGCGGGGAGGCTGTCAGGGGCAGAGGAAGGGCTCGTTAACAGCTGGCGCTGCTGCCCCACAGCTGGCCAAGGCACAGGACAGTCCTGTGAGCACAGGCTGCCCCATCAGCTGCAAGGAACGTCAAGGTCAGTGACAGGAGGTTTCCAGGCGTCCTGGTTTTGGCTGGGATAGAATTAATTTTCTTCCTAGTAGCTGGTCTAGTGCTGTGTTTTAGATTTAGGAACCCGACGACACCAAGCTGCTCCTGTAAGCACTCCCCTCGTTCCCCCAAGAAGACAACCACACCATCCACCTTGGTAAGTTTTTAATTGCACTGTGAGCAAACAGCACATTAACATCAGGTCACAACAAGACTTGAACAAAATGAAGTGGTCTCTCAGCTTTGAGTGGCAACAGAGAACAGAAGGTAGTGCTATAAACCAGCTTCCCTGCCTCCTCCACCAGCTATCCCTTCACTACTTCAGTGGTTCACGTCAGTGAAGTGGAGGCACTGGCCCAATACTTGAGGGTAAATATAAAAAAAAAAAAGGGGGGGGGAGTTTCCCTTAGACTGCCATCTCCTCTCCTGGAAAGGGGAGACTGCACAGCCAGCACCAACACAGAAGTGGTTCTGTACCCACACCACTGCCACATAATACCATTTCAGTACAGCAGAAACACTCTGAAGTGACACTAATTGGCAAAGACTTTGGTTTCCCTTACGCAGGTCAGCCTGGAGGGGGCGGCCCTTACAGGGACGCCTTCTCAGAAGCTCGTCTAGCTAGCAATCGCCTGTACCTACGGGATGAACAGCTGAAGCACGGCACGGTCTGGGCCACGCCGACACGGAGCAGGTTCAGGCCAGGGACAGCGACAGGGTTACAGGTCCAGCAGTCAGTGCGGGAGCAGTTGGGTTCAACTCACTAATCAAACAAAACTACAGCAACATGCTCTGACGGGCCTGGTCTCCAGGGGCGCGGGGGGTGCTGCACAGTGCTGCTTCAGGTCCCCTCACCCTACTTCCCCGACAGCTGCTCATAGAGCTTTGGGACATAGTCATCCCACTCCGCCTGGTAGCAAGTGCCAGCCACCGGCACCCCCAGCTCATACTTGCTGCGGAAAGAAGCCACCTTGAACTTCCCTCGTTTGTCACCAGAGCGATTAGAGAGGATGGGCTCGTTGCAGGTCAGCTGCTTCGGCTGCTCATACACCAGCCACACGTAGCGGTGCAGCCCTGCGGGGAGGAGACAGCGTCACAAGTGCCAGTCACCTGCGATTCCCGGGTTTAAGGTTTGTTCTGAAGTGACCCCAGGAGCGCAGGGAAACAGAAGCCTCTGCTCACCCGGGACGTGCTGGTGCTTCCTACCATTGTTCTCCAGGATAAGGTGGCTAAGCCTGATGGAGCTAAAGGAGCTTAGAGAAGATGCGCTAGATATGCCCGAAAGGCTCGTGTCCTGCCTAGGCTAGCGCTCCCCCCGCCAGGCCACGCTGCCTACCAGCTGCAGGCAGAACAGCACCGGGCAGCAAGGGGACAGTGGTGACACGTGCTCGTGCTGGCCATGGCTACGTGCAGCCGCAAGCAGTCCTGCGTGGGTCGTTTCCGCAGCACACGCCAAGCAGGCAGCCAGTTTTCTGCAGGCCTCCCCGCCCTCCCTGGCACACCGCATTTGATCCATGCGGCACCGCTGCGCTCAGAGCACGGGAACTGCTGCGGCCAGGTACCGACCTGTTCCTTTGGGAGGCCCGGAGCCGACGTAATCCGACAGCACAGTCCCACTCCCCACATTGTTGCCTTTCATGTTGGTCACCAGGAAGTGATGCCATTCCCTGAAAGAAGGCAAAAAACAATCAGACTGCATCACAGCCCCAGTTAAGACCCTTTACTCCAAACTGCTGCTTTTCCATAAGGCTGTCAGTGTAGGGTAACTGCAGCTAACAGCTGCCACCCCTGGTTTGCCAAACCCAAAGAGCACCAGTCCTAGAGCAGGTACTGCCTCCTTCAGGGTGCAGAGCCTGTCAAAACCAGCTCTGTCACCCTGCCGTGTGGCTCCAGGAAACCCAGACCCTGACCCCTAGGAGTGGGTATTCCACACACTTCTGAGCCCAATTTGAGAAAGGTGAGCTGGTCCCAGGTGTAAGACTCCACTGCTAGCACAGACAGACCTAATTCCAACTCACACATGTGCCAAATTAGAGCAAGCAGCAGATGCTGTGCTTCTCCAAGCTACCACAGACCTCCAAACACCCCTGGCAAAAGCAGCTGCTCCTCCCCATGCCGTCCCTGTCTCAAGGAGAGATGCAAGGGCACTGTTTCTATCCCAAGCCACAGACTCACTGCTGCACCTTAGGCAGAGTGCATTCCCGACCTCCTTCTAAGCCTCTGCTCAGACCAAGAGGGATGCTCCATTTTCCCCAGGCATGATAGGGAGTTGCCCACCCCCATTACCTGAACTTTGGGTCCTTCCTACTGGGAGCATCTGGGTCTGTGAGAACCAGGGTGTAAAGCTTCTGGGGATCACAGCCATCCCACTCAATGCTGGTGGGGCGATGCTGGACCTAGAGGGATGACAGCGTTAGCACGAGCAGCCAGTCCTGCTGCCTGCACCACGCAGCCTGCGCCAGCCAGCTGCACCGCACACGGAGGCCACGTGTGACCAGCGCAGGCAGCAACACCCGAGGAGTTCAAGGCCATTCGCGCCAGCTCGCACCCAGCCTATGAGAGCCGCCAGGATTCCTCCTGCAGCACGGAGCCAGGCCTGAGCGCGCCGCCCTCCTACAAGAGTCGACAGCAAAGCAGGGCACCTCCCTCTTCCCCCCGCACCTGGTGAGGCTCCGATGGGGGCTGCCAGAGCGAAGGCGCAAGAGGCCCGGCCGCCTCCCGCCATTTTGCCACACTCCCGAGCGCGGAGCCGAGCTCTGCTCACCTGAGTGGGTGTGAGCACCTTGCCCAGCTCGTCTATCTCCACGGAGCCATACTTGACCCGCAGCGGGCGCGCCGGCTTCTGCTCCACCTCGGTGAGGCTCAGCGGCCCGCTCCACAGCCCCAGGTCCACCGGCATGGCTGCTGCTGCTGCTGCTGCGCTCCGCTCCGCGACTGCGCCCGCCCCGCCCAATCGCCGCCCCGCCCCCCGCGCCCATTGGCGGCGGCGCGCCGCTAGCCTTTCCCCCGCTCCAGCAGTTGGGGCGCCCCCCAGCGGGGGGCCGTGGCGCCGGGGCTGGGGTGGGCTTCCCTGGGCGGCGGTGCCGCCCCGGTCTTCGCCCAGGGCGGGAGAGAGCCGAGCAGTGGCAGAGCGATTACCTCAAGCAGCGCTGCTGCCCTTGCTTAACGTCCTTGGCCCTGCCATTAATTAGGTTATAATTTATGTGCCGGGGCCCAGTGGGGGCAGCCCCGTGGATCCAGCATGCTGTGTCAGCGCTCTGCTCCGTGCACGCCTCAGCCCAGTGTGTGATGGCTGCTGGAGAGCTGGCCGTGTTGTGCCTTCCCCAAGCAGTAAGGTGTCCTGGAGGAACCTGAGGATACCTACACGCTTTACAGCCCTTGTTGTGGGGTTACCCAGAGAAGCAATCTATGTATTACTACATATAACAAACCAGCCTGGAAGTTGCTGTCTGCAATGGTGGACAATGCAGGACCGTTGGGTCACTTGGCATCAGTCAGCAAAAAAACCTGTCATTGGGACAATTTCTTCTAACGCACCTGCTGCTGAAATCCAACAGCACGCTGGCTGTGCTTTGTTACACTCACCCAGGGGAATCCCAGGGACAGCTTTAAGGAAACTGAAAACATTCGTACCTTTCCCTTTCCTTGTTCCCTGTTTCCTTGGAGCCCCTCCAGCTGTGGAGAAGCTCATCCTTTACCCTTTCCACCTGCTGCCTCCTCCCAGTCCCTCTTTGGTCTGTGCTCTGCTTCTTTCCTCTCCAGCTTTGGTTTAAGATGCTGCCTGCTTTTTTTTTTTTTTTTGCCCATACCCAAGAATCACATAGCTTGTGGCACGCTTCATAGTCATTTATCACTCTTCTTCCTGCTCCCGCTGCTTTTGGGGTGTCTCGAAGTGGTTGAATTATGGAAGATCCTCTGGGCGGGGGGTTTCGCTTACTACCTTCACTTAGTTTTGCCCTCAGGAAACGCCATCCTCCTTGCATTAACCGTTCCCGATCCTTGGACTGCACCCGAGGTCAGTGCCCGGCTCCCCGGGCAGCGAAACCTGCTTCGGGCTGCTCTGAGGGGGCTGCCCAAGATGGCGGGCGGGGGCCGGGAGGGGGGCGCCCCAAGATGGCGGGCAGCGAAGATGGCGGGTCTCAGGCGGCGGGGGCTGATACACAACCCCTTCACGGGGCCCGGCGACCGGGCAGGGAGGACGACCGGGCAGGGAGGGAGGGAGGGCCGGCCGGAGGGATCCGCCCGCCCTCCCTGCCCGCTCGCCGGGGCGGAGGCCAGGCAGCGCCGCCTCCCCGAGGCGGGAGGCTCTGGCGGCGGCACACGGCGATGCGGCTCCCCGGCGGGCCGCTGCCAGCCCGGTTCTTCCTCGCCCTTTGCGTCTGGAGGCTGGTGCCGCGCCGGGACGCCGCAGGTAGCGGGGGCTGAGGGGAGGGGAGCAGCGAGCGTTGGTGGGTGACCATTAGAGCCCTCCCGGCGTTACCTCAGACTGCCCCGCTCCTGAGGGAAGCTCCCCAGCTGGCCCTAAAGCCGATTTCTTTTTTAAAAAAGTAGGTTTTTTTGTGCTGAAAGTAACAAGATTCCCCTTTGAAAACAAGCCGGGCAGACGCTGAGGGGGCTGGTAGAAGGGGGGACTCCTGCGGACCCTCGAGTTGCCTACAGGGTCCAGGTGCCATTTGGCAGGGGAAGGGGAAAGTAGGAAAGGCAAAAGGGGGATATCAACAGTTGTGTCATCTTCGATGGCTACTGATACTGGGGTGGGTTTTGTCTCCTTTTTTGGTACTGTGCGCTCCCCTGAGTGGTGCAGGGAAGAGGCTACTTGGGCAAGTGGTCCAGCAAAATGTTGGGTGAGCATGGACATTGCTGTGACCCAGCGTCGTCAGAGCTCTAACACCGCTCTTCTCTGGCTCCTTCAGGTCGCTTGTTTGTTGCCCTCCTCTCTTGGGCAGAAATAGCCTGTCCTTGCTTTCCTGTTGAGCCTTTTAAGCTGCGTCCCTCTTCCTGATTGTGTGTCTGCACTAAGCGTTGTTAGCTGCCAAGTGCATCTTGGAGATCCTTTAAGAGCTCCTCTAACAAGCACCCCAGAGGGTTGATCTGTATCAGTTGTCCCGGTCTTTGCTGATGGAAGGGGACGTTGCCGGTTCCCTAGATCCCTAACGCTGTCCCTTCTGTTTTGCAGGAACAGAGGAAGTGGTCTTTGGGAAGGTTGGAGGAAGCATCCTCCTTTTATGCCGAAATGTCTCCAAAGAAGCAACCGAGGTGGTCTGGTTTCAAGGGGATCCGCACTCTTTCCCCCCGCTCTTCTCCTCAAGGGTTGCCTTCCCCCCGGACGTCCGTTTCTCCCTGGTTGACAACAGCTCTCTGCGCATCACAGAGCTGCGCGTGCAGGACGAAGGCAACTACACTTGCAAGGAAGTGCTGAACAAGACGGACCATGAGCACAGGGTCCAGCTCCTGGTAGCCAGTAAGTCTGTCCCATGTCTATGAATTTCCTCCCGAGTCTCACAGATCCCCAGATTCATCTGGCATGAGTGGAAAAATAATGTAAAAAAGGGCAAGGTGGCCTTACTGTGCAAAATCTGTGAGCAGGCTGATGCTACTCAATTACACATTTGCTCACAAGCAGAGCGATGTGTGTCCAAGTGGTCTGGCAAGGATCAGTTGTGTGTGATGCAGAGGGTGGGATGCCAGCTGTTAAGTCCTCACTATGTCACTTCCTTCTTCACTGGTGATGATAAACTAGTTTTTGAACAGGTCTTTCATATCCTGTAGCTCTTCCAGAGTGGCCCTTTGCCTCAGAATCTAGCTGACCTGAACCTTCCTAAATCTTCGGGTCTGGGCTGCTGCTCACTGTCTTTTTTCCCTTGATTGAAATACGTGTTTGAAATAGATGTGCTGTGCCATTCCTTGTTGCCATCCTTTTGGTGTGAGGATGGAGGGTCCTCAGCTGGTCCTGGGAGCATACCTGTTGTTATCAGCACAGGCCATTCTTTCAGCCTTTTTTTCCTGTTGTGTCTTCTGGTGTTTACTCCCATTTCCATCCCTATTTCATTCATTCATTCTCTTAGAAATCTTGACAGCATGGGTGGAAGATCAGGCTGGAGAGCATTCAACTCAATGACTTTGCACACTGCTGGTGCCGGGGAATCCTGCTTCTGCCAGGGAATTGTTATCTTGCCCAGCTCTCCCATCTCTTCTGTGGGAACAGCCCCCTCCAGATGAGCAGGGAGCGCAGGTCCTGTGGCTGGTACTGCTCTTGGCCCCTTCACCAAGTGTAATCAGATGTGACATAGGCTCTGGCCCCTCGGACCTGGGCTGTGACCTGCTGTCCTTTACGGCAGCCAAGCCCATATTATAGGGTTAAGAAGAAGGAAAGACTGCTGCCAGTTTGCCTTTTTCAGTGACACTCTATGCCCTATTGGCCCCTTCCTCTCTTGCTGGTCTTTCCGTCAACACCTGCCGTGCGCGAGACCTGTTTTCTGTTTGCATTCAGGGTGTTCCTTTCTTCTTGGTGTTTGGTGAAGGGTACATGTTGTAAAAGTTGTACCTGTTTTGTACAGATTAAATCTCTGTAAGTTCACACGAGTGAAAATTCCCATCCTGGGGCAAGGAACCTGTAGATGGGGTTTTGGAGGGTCACGGAGGGCTGGAGTGAAGGAATTGAACTCCAGGCTGCTTCAGAGAATATATTTGTGGGCGTGGGGCTTAGGAGGGGGGAGCCCTAAATCTGGAGCATTGGTGCAAAACACTCATGAGCAAAAGATATTTATGGCATGCCAAGAGTTGGTACTGCACTCTGAACTTAATTTATTAGCGTGGAATTAATGTGTCAATTAACTTCCAAAGGTTACAAAGGTGATACGGGACAGTGGTGTGCCCTTAAATAGGTGAGAGAGGTATTTCTGGTGGAGCAGAAGAAGCATCAGCAAAGGCCAGAAGTTGCAGCTTCTCAACCTCAGACTAGAAGCACTGGCCCTGATTTTTCACAGTCACTGTTACTGGAGCAACTTAGCCTGGGCTGGAGTGAACCTCTCAGACACAGACTTGGCACCGCTGTAAAAGAGCTACCCAGGATCTGTAGGCTTCATGTGGGAGTTACCAGTTGACAGTCTTCAACTCATCTCGTGGGTTGTACCAAAAAGTTCTCTCTTTACTTAAAACTGCATTTAAAAAAACACAAGCAGTAGAGGAAACATTCTAGCAACACAACACAGGTGCAGCCCTGCCTCAAGCTGCTGTTCTGTGTTTGTTTTGGATAGGAAGCACATGGTGTGAAGGAAACATGCAATTGCACACCTCTAAGGGATTCCTTGGTATGTTTGTGTGCAATTTGATACAAGCCGCTGTTGGCTCTTCTGTGGGCATGAGGTCCTTTTTGCTGGTGTTTTGTGAGGTTTTTTTGGTTGCAGAGGGTGGGAGGTTTTTAGGTTTCTGGGTTTTTAACATTTTGGGAACACATCTCCCGTTAGCATTTTGGCAGAAGAGCAGAGTTGTACTGGGAGAACTTGGGAGTTCAGGATGTAAAGCTGATGGCTTCAGGAGGCAGGTTCCTGGAACCAGCACAAAAAGTGCAGCTCTCTGGCTGCACAAATGGAAGGGCTGTGTCTGCCTCTCGACGCTGGGCAGTTTCTGGTGATTCAGGCTGGCAGGTTGCTCATATTAACCACAGCCAGGATTCGGGATCAGTTATGAGACCTCCTCAGAGCTGGGACAGAGGAAGTGTTGTAGAGAACTTTCTTGCCAGAGCTGGGTGGTTTCAAAGATCATATGAGATGTGTGTATGTAGTTCCTGGAAAGCCAAGCCCCGAGAAGGTATGTTCTTGTAGCTCACATGGGGTTTTGCCATGATGTTTTTTTTTTTTTAACGCATGTCATTTGAAAGCAAAATAAACATCAGGCATCCCTTTGACACCTCTTGTGTGGGGCTTGCTTTGGCAGTGTCTGATCTCTCGGTGGGGTCTTGTTCAGCATTGGATTAGGCAAGCCAGCCACAGGGGCACAGTGTGTTAATTCTGCCTGGATCAGAGTCCAGAACCCCTATGGCTGTTAAACGAACATGTGTGTGTATCTGTGCATGGGGGTGTGTGTGTGTGAAACCAGCTGATGGGAGAGAGGCAGGAACTCGTACTGCATGAAACACGAGCCCCGCTCTGCCTGAAGGGATTGCTCTTGGGTTTCTATTGGCTTCTGACCCCCTCCTGCCATCATGTTGTTGTTTCTGTATTTAAATAACAAACACAGTCGTGGTGGTTACCAAGTGGCCCTGGCATGAGGCCAGTGGTGACTTACCCTACCTGTGTTCTTTGCTGGAGTTTGTCCCCACTGCTGCAGCGTGGTGTGGACACAGAGTGTGGTGCGTGGCTGAGTAATACCGTCTGGCCCCACATGGCAGTGACAGCAGTGCCGGGAAGGAGCAGAGCACGCCTGGTTTGGCTTCAGTGGCATGTATCTGTGGCCCTGACCCCACGAGCTGGAGTCACCAGGACTCCCTGTGGGCAGAGCATCTCGTACACTAGGAACAGCCTCCTCCTTCAACGGCCTGCTGGGCTTGCTGGGGAAGTGCTCCAGCTTTGAGCTGGTGGCTCTGAGAAGCTGGTTACTTGTCCCTGGGCAAGAGCCCTGATGCTTTCCATGTTCCCTTGGGAAATCCGAGTGCTTGTATCAGTGACGGGGAGAGGCAGAGCCTTGTTCTCAAGTAGTGTGAATCGGTGTCACCTTGTAGCTGTGGCTTGAGGACCAAGGGCAGTGTGGAGATTTTGTTCTCCCGCTGCGTTTTTAGATGCTTATCTCGTCTCCACTGGATAAAGCTGTGGCAATTATTTTTTTCCTCCCTGTGCATTAGTCCCTCAAGGCTTGGCTGTGGTTGCTGTGACAGCCCCCTGCTTGGTCCCTGTTGGCTGTCATTCAGAGTTGTGCTCCCCTGGGGCTGTGGGACACAGGTCAGGGAGCAAGATAGGCAGGGGAACTAGGAAGATTTTCAAGGGCAATGATGGCAAACATGGGCACTTGCGGGGATTCCAGCCCCGAGAGCTGTGAGCTGGAAGTGTTTCTGACCATGTGCTGTTCTTGCTGATAGATCCACCACAGTCAACCCCAAAGTGCTGGGCTGAGACCTCCTTGTCGGGGCTGATGCTGCAGCTGTTTTGCAGCTGGCCCGGGGGGTATCCCCACCCCACCCTGCACTGGAGAGAAGAGGGGCGTGATCTGGAGAACTCAAGCTGGGTCATCAGCTCCATGAGCTCCTCGGACACCCACGTGGAAACGCTGAACAGCTCCCACCTCTCCCACCGCAAAGTGTTCAAGTGTGTTGGGAGCCATGTTGTCAAGCAGGAGGAGCCTGCATGCACTGTGGAGATAAGTGAGTTGACTTGCCTACCTTATTAACTATTAATGAGCCTGCTAATGGTGGGGGAGACAGGAACCCTCGTCATTCTCTGCCCTCCAGAGCACTAAGGCAGTGGTCAGGCAAGCCAGGCTTGCAGGCGCTTGCCGCAGGGGGAGATGCTAACGAGGCAGCGTGGCAGGGCTTGGCTTGTGCAGAGGTGACTGCACAAAGCACAGAAGTCCTGCAGCTGAGATCCATCATGGCATAGTTGCAGGTGAGTTGTGTTTTGGGTACATCTTCAGGGGCCGACAAATCTCCCTGCACCAAGCTTTTCCCCTGTGCAAGCACTCGTGCCTGTGTGAAAGTGAGGGGCAGTTTTAGTGCCTTGCTCATCTTGAGATTAAGTTTGGCAGGTCTGGGTTTAGAGCAGAAGGGTTGTGCGTGCCCCCAGGCCCCCTTCAAGCATCTAAGGGGTCTGACTAAAGTGCCTTTTGAAAACTTGAGCTGTATTTATCCTCCAAGGGTTGTAAGGGCTACAGAAGAGCTCTGCTGATCCCAAGGAAAATTCCTGGGTTGCCTTTCTTCTCTCTGCCATCTTCCTACTGGCTACCCTCTGACTGTTCTTCCCTGGGGATATAAAGACAGGTGTCAAAAAAAGGACTGAGCAATGTGAAAGTTGCTCGGATCGCTCCTTGGAAGGCTGCTGAAGTCCCGTGAGTGAGCTGAATGCCAGACCCACAGTGCTCAAGTCCCAGACTCCTGTCTGACTTCCTTCTGTTGATGATTATTAATCAGTCAGATGGCTGATTGCTTGTTATGTTAAACTCGTCCATTCCCTCCCTGACTCTTTTCTTTTTCTTTTTTTTTCTCCTTGCGCTGTTCAGAAATCCCTTCACTGGAATCAGAGCCCCCGAAGACCTGCTTTGTGGGTGACAATGTGACCCTGACATGCCGTGTGACCGAGAGCACCCCGGCAGCGAGGCTTACCTGGCTGCGGGGCATCACCCAGCCGGAGGTGGAGATCCAACCCGGAGGGAGGTACCTCATCGCCCAGGAGGGCAACGTGTCCCGGCTCACCATCCAGAACTGCTCCCAGGACACCGATGGGGGCTGTTACGTCTGCAAGGCACAGAACCCCGTGGGGCTGAGGGAGTTGTTCGTCTGCCTGACAGTGAAGCGTGAGTGGGGCTGCCTGTGGTTGCTGTGGCAGGGAGTGAGGAGTCAGGGACCCAGTTCACAGGGGCCATTGGCGAGTCCCTAAGGGGCTCCAGTTGCCACTAAGAGCCTTCTTTGCCTGTTGACACTTCCCATACTCTTGCGGCAAGTGTAGATGCAGGACTGGCTCCCTTCATCCCAGGGTGGAAAGGCCTGATTCCCCTCGCCTCAGCATAATGGGCCTGAGAGAGGAGCATCCTTGGTCCCTCCTGTAGGTTGTGGGCACAGAGGAGCACCTCCAAGGCTCAAGCTGCTCAAGGTGCAACAGGCAGGGGTTGATTTGCTTTCACTAAATGCACGTGGGCACAAAAATGGCCTTGCTGTGGTGTTTTCCATATCAATGAAGCATGAGTGCCTGAAACTCTCACCCCTTGTGCTGGTGGGACTGTTGCAATGGTGGGAAATGGGAGCTGAGATGGCACTGGGACGTGCTCTATTGCTTGCACTGAGATTTCCTCATCCATCCGTGTCCCGGTGACAAGCTGGCCTCCTGTGTCTCCTCTTGTCTCCGCAGAGCCGGTGAACATCGTTGGGGTTGTGGGTGCAGTGGTGGTCCTGTCCCTGCTGGCTATTCTCACCGTCACCGGAGTTGTCTTGTACTACAGTCCCCTCCTGTGCCTGAGAGGTAGGAGCTCTCCTCTGCATAAGGCAGGGAGGGGGTTACTCCTTCCTGGGGTGGCCTGGTTTTATCCCTAACCTGCTTGTCCCTTCTGGTGTGCTGTGATGATCACCCCAGCCCTTGGGCCTCATCCTGCTCCTGGTCAAAACTCTGTCAGCCCTGGAGGCAGATGGGTTGGAAACACAAGGCCCTTCCCCAGCTGAGTGCTTCAGGCACCCTCCCCTCGCCTTCTCCAGGGAGCTGTACTGTGATGGGCCTTCTCCCCTTTCCTTGTGACCTTTCTGGTGCTCTCGTTGCGTATGTGGGCAGGTCACCTTCATGTCCATGCCTACAAATGAGACCATCCTACTGCAGGCAGAATTGGCAGGGGTTGTACAGTAAAACCAGCAGCACACTGCCCAAGGGACTGCTCTGGGGCCGATTTCTAACACTGTCTTTTCCCTTCCCTTCTCTCCCATTCAGGTGCTGCATTCAGGTGAGTGTTGATTCTCCTCAGCCCAGTCCTGCGTGCCCTCACCAGTCCGCCTCCTGGCAGAGGTGATCTCCCTGTAGGGTGGGGAATCCACCTCCGAGGCAGGAGCTGTCCCCAGAGCAAAGCTGTTCTTAGGTGGGAGCTGTGCCTCTCGCGGGAAGGGGACGGTGGGGATGAGTGAGACTTGGTGTGGGTGAGGGAGGAGGAGGGCGGGGAGAGAGGGGAGCACTTGGCATCAGAGCAGGAGTGGCATCACTTTGGGATGCGCAGGGATGGTGCTGGCAAGGCACCCATTAGTGTGGGAGGAGGCTGTGCAGGGGAGCTGCTCCTTGGTGCAGGTGAGCCCGAAGACTTAGAGAGTAAATAGAAATGGCGATCTTCTGCCGCTCCGTGTCGGTGTGTGCCCATGTCCTTCCCCCCTCAGGAAGCGTGTCTGATAGCTGTGCATGAACAGGTCCCTTCTTGGGGTTCAGGTGTACCAGATTTCTTCTCAGCTTGCTGCTCGCACCCCTCCTGGCCCTGCCCCCTTCCCTTGCCCCTGTTGGTTCTGATCCCACAGCTGTGGTGCTGCGGCATGGGAAGACTACTCTGGGTGCCTCCAGTTCCCCATCTGTACAGGAGGGGAGAATAACTCCTCTCGGGAGGGGCTCATGCAGTTTAGTACATGAGTATTCGTGAAACAGTTGGAGGACTTTGGAAGATGAATGGGAAGCAGTGCAGAATGCCATTGGTGGTGTTGCTGCCAGCAGGGTTTGAAACCAGCTGTTCTTCAAACATGGTTAGTGCAGGATTGGAAGAGTCCATCAAAATCGGTCATTTTGGTGTAGAGGTTGTCAAAGCCAGGGGAGGCACAGGCTGGAGGGAGGGGTCAGGATAGGCAGTCCTCAGCCTTTCTGCCCACTTCTGCTTGCTCTGCTGTTCACAGGAATCAGGACTCGAGTGATGTCTTAGTGCTGGTGGACTCAGAAGATGATGATGAGGGGAAGGGGGAAGAGGAGACCACGAGCAGCTCCACCAAGCACGAGGCGATGGCGCTGGTCAATGGGAACAGCGTCCAGGCTGCTTACCTCAACTGCCTTACGGAAGGTGAGCCCTGGTGCCTGCCCGCTGGCTGAGTTTTGGGGCAGGAGCTGCCTGCTTTCCAGCAAAGCTGTGGGTCTTCCAGGAGCAGCTGCCGGGGAGGGAGGAATTCCTGTTGTCTGGCTTGTTGGCTCTTGCTAAGATGCTGCTGCTCTGTGCCCTGCGTAGGTGACGATGGCGAGCAGCACAGTGGGGTCTCTCTGCAGGAAACGAGGGGAGAAGAGACGCAAGGCACATAGTTTCCACCCCTTCTTGCAGAAGCACACAGAGCTCCGGCTGGACGCCCAGCATCAAGCATGTCCTCGTTGCCGTGTGGCTGAGCGCAGGCCGTTAGTGTCCTGCAGCGGGCTGGTTCGGTCAGAGCATCCCCACTTCTTTCTCCACTCACCCCTTCCCCAGCTTTCACTCTGTCCTTCCCCAGCCATGTTTTTCCATTTCTTCTCTCCTCTTTTCATGTTCCTCTTTGTCTCAGGTGTCCTTTTTAACAAGGTGGCACTAAGCGCAGGCAGAGCTTGGGAAGTGGGTCCCAGTAGCCCGCTCATCTTGATGCCTGTGATGGACTCAAATACCAGTACGGGATTCTGGCCTAGTCACCATGAGCGGTGCTGGGGTTGCGGGGAGCCTGATGGAGAAAGTCACCGCGGGGCTGCAGTGGTGCCGGGATAACAGAAGAAACGACTGGTGCATGGGCAGGACATGGGTGATGCTGAGTCTAGGGAGGCTTAATTGTTTTTTTGTTATAAATGTTTTTTCCCCAAGTCCATCTGAAATGTTGCTCCATATCTAAGTCAGGAGTTAATCTGTACCTTGTGGTGTGGTTTTGAGGATCCATCACATCCTGGCTGTGAAGGAAAGCACAGAGGGAACTTGTACAGGGAGGGGACAAGGGGAGCAGGGTCTGTATGGAGAGGATCAGGGCAGGCGTGGAGGGGAGCTGTGGGGTGGGTAGCAGAGGGGCCAGAGCATGCAGGAAGGGATGGAGGGACAGAGCAAGTCTGAGCACCCTGTGGGGGTAAGCGGAGGGGTTGAAAAGGCCCACCGCGGGCAGCGCAGAGGAGCGGTGTGTTCAGAGGGGAGCAGGGAGGGATCTGAGTTTGCATGGAGGGGGAGGGAGGGGATCGGCACACGCACGGGAATGGCCAAACAGAGCAGGGTGGGGTGGAACGGAAGGTGGAGGTGGGTGGAGGGCTCTGCAGGAGGGGAACAGGGGAATAAACTGCGTAAAGTGGGGAGTGGTGTGAGAGAGTGCGTAGAGGGTGATGGAGAATTGAGTGCACACAGGGGACCTGCGTGTGTGTGGAGGGTAACGGGGGGACGTGAGCACACACACGGGGAACGAGGGGGATCTGATGGCACACGGAGTGGAAAGGAGGCACTCCTGGGGCACGCGGAGAGGAGCAGCGTATGCACTGTGGGTGAAGTGGCGGGGTCCGAGCTGTCCCTGGGATGTGGGTAAGAACAGTGTGAGATGGAGGAGAGCTGAGGGAGTATGGGGTGGGGGGGACCTGAGCGCTTGGCGGGGCAGTGGTTGGGGTCCAGTTGTGCGCAGCGGTCTCTGAAGGGGCGTGGAGCCTGAACGGAGGTTTCTGAGGTGCTGGAGCTGGGTCCGAGGGCTGGGGGGACTGGAGTGCAGGTGGGAGGCCCTAGAGCCCCAGGGGACCGACCTGCAAGCTGTCCCTGAGGAGCCTCTGCACGGGCCCCGGGGGAGCAGGGCAGTCCCCAGCACCCCGCCCTCGCGGGCGATGCGCAGAGCCGTGCTGGGAAAATCCCAGGGAGCTGCGGGAGCCTCCGGCTGCCCCTGGCAACAGTGTTGTGCTGCCGCCATCTCGGCTGCCCCACGTCCCAGCTCCTCCGTGCCGGCCCCTCGGCGAGGAGGAGACACCGGGTGAGATGGCCTTCGACCTGGAGGAGTATTTGCGCACGGCTTTCCGGGACAAGCTGCAGCTGCAGTGAGTGAGATCCCCCCGTCCTCCCCACGGGACGGGCAGCTGCCCACCCGGCTCCCACAGCGGGTGCTGCTGGCTGGAGGCAAGCAAGGGCTCGGCAACTGGGCCAGCACATCCCGCGTCCCCGGCGCTGGGTCCCCAGGGTGACACTGCCAGGGTGGGTGTCACTGGATGGGTGCTGGGTCCCCAGGCAGCGGGCTGTGGTGTGTCCCCAGCCGGGGCACCCAGGGAGGAAAGGGCACCCTGGTAAGTGTCGGGGCTCCATCTCCGCCTGCACCCCATCCAGAGATGCCAGGTCACTTGAGTGCCCACGTGCTGCCCGACACGCTCCCGGGTGGCTTTCACATGGGTCCCCCCCGGCAGCAGAGCTCCTGCTGCCACCCTTGGAAACGGGGAGCTGCAGAGCCTGTTGCCCTGCTGGGGAGGCAGAGGATTCCCTGGGGTCTAATCAGAAAGCTGAGGTTGTGCCATGACTTGTTCTTTCCCTGGGACGCTGTGGTGGTGCTTGGGGGTCTCCGAGCAGGGGGAGGCTGAAGCGGGAGGGATGGGCAGGAGTGAGGGTGGGTGATGGGAGAGCAGGCCAGGCTCCCTGCGCTGAGCCTCGGCAGGCCGCGGTGGTCCCTGGAGGGCTCCTGGTCGTGCCATGGTGGTGGGTGACCCTGCCTGGGCTCTCCCCACCCGGCCACAATGAGCTCCACGTGACCCGTGGCAGGACAGTGCTGGCGTGGGATGCTGCCGCGCTGCTGCCCTCCACGCGCTTGCTGCTGAAGAGGCGGGAGGTGGTAGAGGTGGAGCGGGCGCTGCAGAGCCAGCGGGAGGTAAGGGCGGCCCCCGTCCCCTCCCTGGGGGCTGCAGCCCTGGCTGTGGCATGCCATGGGATACAAGCAGCCGGCGGGCACATCCCCAGCTGTTCATGGGCTGGCGCTCGTCTCCCTCCCCGGCACTCTGGCACGGGGCGATGCTCTCAGCACCCGGTGGTCCCGCAGGAGTTTCGGCAGAGGATGGAGCGCCTGGAGCAGCGCTGGCAGCAGCTGGGCCAGCGGAAAGACCAGCTCCGGGATGTTGTCCTCAAATTCGACACCTTCCTCAAGGTGCCAGGGTGGGGGCTGGGGCTGGGCTGGCCATTGGGGCCTTGCTGACCCCGTCCCCACACTGCAGGCTTCGGCGGCGAGGCAGGAGCGGGCACTGCGGCGGGCAGACGAGGAGCGGGTGCGGGCAGCAGGGCAGGGTGCTGAGGCTGCCCGTCTGCGCCAGGAGCTCACGGGGCTGCTACAGCGCAGGGAGCACCTGGCCCGGCGCCTGCGGAGCCTCCGTGGCTTCGGTGACTATCTGCGGGGCGTGCTGGCCAGGACGGGGCAGGTGAGTGTGGGGTCCCCGTCCTGCGGTGCCACCCTGCATGTCCCCAAGCCCCTTGCGGGGGGCCAACCCCATCCAGGGCAGCAGCCCCTGCAGCCTCTCAGCCCCCTCCCGCTGCCCAGTTCCAGGATGTCCTGGCCATGCTGGCCCATTTTGGGGTGCTGGTGGGGGCGCGGGCAGCCCTGGCACAAGAGGCAGAAGCCAGGCAGGAGCGGCTGGCCCAGGGCTGGGCACGGCTCCAGCAGTACCAGGAGGAGGCCAGCAGCGAGCTCCTGCGCACCAACGACGAGCTGACCCAGCTCCGTGCACACCTGGAGGCTGCCCGCCATGACGTGCTCCAGGGGGTAAGGGGGGTCATGGGGTGCCCAAGGACCCCCCCGCAGGGAAAGGGGCAGCAGTATGGACCCCAAGCGTGCTGCAGAGGGGAGATGCCCAACACAGTGGTGGTGGTAAGCTGGGCGGCACCCCCTGGGCTGAGCTGGGGGTCCCCACGTGTCCAGAAAGCATCATCAGCAACTGTGCATGGGGGGGTACACAGCCAGGACTCCTGGGTCCCCCTGTCCTGGCCGGGGGGGTGCAGGGGACACAGGGCAGTGGCTGGGGGGGGAGCCTAGGGCTCTCTGTCGCTCTGTCCCCCCAGGAGTCCTGCTGGGCCCACGTCCAGAGCACAGCTGCCCAGAAGACCCTGCTGCTGGGGCAGGTCAAGCTGGCAGTGCTGAACCTCTTCCAGCTCGCCACCGCGCGGCTCAAGGTCCCCGCGGACGTGGCCCTGGAGGACACCGAGGCGCAGCTGGACACGGTCAGCGCAGCCCTCTCCCCTGGGCAGCGGGGCTGAGGGGGACATAGGGACATTCATGTCCCCGGATGGCTGTGGCATCAGGCTCCCGTCTCTGCAGGTGCTGCTCTGCATGCAGGACCTGGCTGCCATCTGCGCCGAGCTGCGCCCCAGGCAGCCGGGGCCACGTGTCCCACGCTTGCCTGCAGCCACCAGCATCCACCCACTGCGCCACGGGGCTGCCAGGGTGCCTCCAAGCCAGGAATAGCCCTCGGGGACAACCGCCTGCTCCCGGGGCTGGGGAGAGGCTGCCATAGCCAGCATGGAGCCGCAGGACCCCCGGCACCTCCCTGGGGATGGAGGTCGCTCCCTGACAAGTCTGGGAACTCCCACAACGAAAGGCAACAGGGATGGCAGCGGCACAGGCACACTGGGATAGCACCGCATCGGGGCAGGGGCCAGGGCACCCAGGGCAGAGCCTGACCCCCTGGGGTACCCTCCTGCAAGGGGCACCCCAGGCAGTGGGACCCGGCTGCCGCAGAGGAAGGGGGAGCTGGTGCTCGTGTTCAGGCTGTTGGTACCTCTGAAGGTGTCTCCTGTCAAAATAGAACCCAGCTGTGGACCTGCAGCACCTGGTTGTTTTAGGACTGCACCTGGGGGTGGCCCCAAGGGGGGAGGAATTACCCCAGGCACCATGCTCATGGTAAGGACAAAGAGGAATCAGGATGCAAAACCAGCCAAATATTTAATGTCTCCTTCACCGGCACCCAGCCCAGGTGTGGGGGGAAGCTACTGGGGCACAGCCCCCTCCCCTACACCCTCTTCCGCAGCTTGCCCTTCTTGGCGGCCCCCACCCGGCGCCCGAAGGCCATCTGCCGCAGCTCCTGCACCCGCTGCCGGTTCCTGGCCTTCAGGCGCTTCAGCCCCCCGCTCTGCAGGAAGTGCTGCTTGGCCGCCTTCTTGCGCTGCTTCAGAATCTGCTGCTTGTTCTTCAGCTCTGAGCGCACCCTGCCCCGGGTGGGGGGCTGCCCGGGCCCTGTGGGGGTACACAGCCAAGCTCAGCTCGGAGGCCAAAGCCAGGGGGCAGGGACACGATGCGGGGCTCCATCGCTTGCTCCAGGTACTCACCGTGCCCGCGCCTGTGCTTCCCTCTGAACTGCTCCCTGCCTCGTTCGTCTTCCTCGTCCTCGTCCCGCTCATCAACCTTGTATTTCTGTTTCCACTTTTCATAGCTGGGCCGGGGTGGGTTAAGGGAACGTGCGTGCGGTGATGACTCCCCATCACTCGACCCACCACAGTGTCTGACCAGCCTCCCTCCCCACGCCACTGCCCCGGCGCGGGATCACTCCCCGGGAGCAGGGCATGATGCTGCGCGGCTGCCGGCGGGTCCAGCCCTGCTCCCCCTCGCCCCCAGCCCTCGCCACAGCACAGGCAGGCAGGATACAGGTTGTTCTTGTAGGAGCTGCTGATGTAGCGCCCGCTCTCCGTCCGCACCTTCTTCTTGTCCTCCTGGCCCGTCTGCCCCACGAACCGCTTCTTCTTGCGGTCCCTGTGAGAGAGGGGAGGGCGGTGGGACCGGGCGGTGGGACCCCCAGCCCTGATTTCCCCCCCCCACCGCATGGCCAGTCCCCACTCACCACTTCAGCAGCTGCTTGCTCTTGTTGAGGTTGTGGTTTTCGTCACCCATGAGATCCAGGACGGCTCCGGCCGCCTGCTGCTCGAAGGGGCTGCCCTCGCCGCCCACGCTCAGCCTGCAAAGGGCAGGTGATGAGAGCAGCCCCCGGCACAGGACAGCAGCGGGAGCCCTCCCGGACTCACCCCCTCTCGCTCTCAAAGTCCTTGGGCCGGTACGGGATGTAGAAGTCCTCGTCCCGCTGCGCCGGCTGCTGCGGCTTTTTCCTGGTGCCGTCTTCTCTCCCTCGGCCCCGTTTTCGCTTCTGGCCCACCATGGTGGTGAACACGTCCTGGAGGGGGATGGTGGATGGGATGGAGGAGCCGTGTCCCCCCACCAGTCACTGCACCAGCCCCCGAGCCCTGGCACAGCCCGGGGCCCTGGGGCTGCCAGCACCCAGCCGAGGCTGCCTTGCAGCAGCTCCCACATCCACGGCAAACCCCCCAATCCCTGCCCCATTACCTGGAGGTCTTCCTCCTCTCCTTCTCCTTCTCCCTCCTCGGGCCCGGGGGTGGCCGGGCACAGCCCCTGCCCTTTGAGAGCCGCTGCCCGCTTCTCCTGCTGCCCGCGCTGGTACTTCTCGATGAGGGCATGGTCGTGGCGCCGCTTCGACCGCATCACGGTGCTGGCCAGCGTCCGGGACGTGGCATTGATCTCAAAAATGGTCTGCTCCCGGGGCGGGAGCATGAGCCCCGGTGAGCTGCACGGATCTGCCCTCCCACCCCAACCCAGGCGCCTCGTGCCCGAGGACGGGTCTCAACTCACTGCCTTGGACTTGTAGGTTTTAATGCTGTCCACGAACTTCAGCCTCTCCAGCTCAGTGTCTTCGAAGCGAGCGCCTGGGGAATGCGGGCACGGAGAGGGGCACAGATTAGCTCCTTGGCGAGGGAATGGGGTCCGCTCCCTCGGCATCCCCAAGGCACTCACTGAAGAGCGGGTGGATGCCCAGCTGGGAGACGTCCAGGTCCTTCGCCCTCTTGATGGACTCGAGCGAGGGGCCGGGCCGGGACCGCAGGTACTGCTTGCGGGCGTTGTCGGCGACGCGGCGCAGGCTCCGCAGCTCCAGCGAGCCCTCGTGGTCCGTCAGCAGCAGGCACTCCTCGTCGTCCACCAGGCTCTGGGGGACGCGGCCCAAGACCCCGCCAGCATCTGCAGCCCGGGGGACACCGTGTCACCTCGCTGGCACCCACCCTGGGATTGCTGCAGTGGGCAAGGCAGCAATCCAGGATTTAACAGAGCAGAGCTAACAGCCACGGGGAGCTCAGTGGTGTTAAATCAGTATCCCCAACGCACAGGGTGTGTCGGAGACCCCAGCACCCCATTTTCCCCAGCTGCACCCCAGTAATGAGAGCATATTGCCCCTCTGCATGAATGCCAACCACAAGACCACGAACACAAGCATTGGCCAAGGATAAAACCACAGTGGCCACGTGGCCAGCGTCCCAGCTTGAACATGCAGCCACTCCGATGCCTGCAACAGGTCTGCCTTACCAGCGGGCATCTCCTGGGCACCGGCAAGGACGAGCGGGCGCCCCAGGAAGAGGTGGAGGTCAAAGACGTAGGGCATCTCATCGGGAGCCACCAGTGAGTAAGCAGTGCCGCTCCGGCCAGCTCGGGCCACGCGACCTGGCAAGGAGAGGAGAAGAGTGGGAAACCAGACCCAGCGCCAGCCCAGCCTGCCCCCCCCAGCAGGGACCCACTGGTGCCCCTGGGAGCCCACGCACGTGACATTTACCAGGTGGGCATGGCTGGCAAGGGGGTGCGGGTCGCTGGGGAAGGGGGCAAAGGGGAGCCCACCACAGTGCCATCCTAAAGGGAAGGCACCAGTCCTGGCCCCAAGAGTCCCCGCAGTCCAGCTGGGAAATCAGGGACACTCCTGCCCCTGCTTTGTCCCCAGCCTGTCTCCTGATGTCACAACACGGCGACCTCCTGCCCCAAAGATATCACCACCAAGTCAGGGGCATCAGTGCCAGCCCAGCAGGGCACAGGGATGGGAAAAACAGGGGACAAGGGACAGCCCACTCGCACCCTCCCTGTCACCCTGAGGGACCCCCAGGTTGCAAGGACCCCTGCGCGGGGCACCGGCACCCACCGACACGATGCAGGAACAGCTTGGCCTTGGCGGGGAAGCTGTAGTTGATGACGTTGTCCAGCATGGGGATGTCGAGCCCGCGGGCGGCCACGTCGGTGACCAGCAGCACCGGGCACTTGCCCTGGGCGAACTTGGCAATGTTGATCTTGCGGGCGGTCTGGTCCAGCGAGCTGTAGATGTGTGTGCAGCGGATGCCCTGGGCCGTCAGCAGCTGGGGAGGGGGGAAGAGAGATCAGATCCCACCTGGGCATGCACCCTCAGCCAAGGGACAGGGCCCCCCAGCTCCCAGGGCCCTGAGACCCCAGGGTGCCCACCCAGACCCCCAAATCCCACTGCGCTCCCCCCTCTCTCCAAGGGGTAAGTGGATGCAGCGCCTCCACAATCACCTATGCTGGGATTTCTCCTTCAGCCCAGTGAAACAGAGGCAGAGACTCCAGCAGGGACGTGCCCACAGATGCAGACCTCACGTGGGTCTGGAAAGGGGTCCTAGGCACCCCTGGCAGCCTGCCCTTTGACAGGGGTACATGCTGGGCACCCCCAAATGCCACTTGCCTCCTTGAGATACTCCGTGTGGTGCTTGGTGGCCACGAAGACAACCGTCTGGTCCTGGGGCTTCACCACGCTCCGGAGCAGATGGAGCAGCACGGCCGGTTTATCGTCCCCGCGCACGTGGAAGAAAGCCAGCTGCAAAGGGAGGGCAGAGCTCAGCCCCTCTGCGTCCCCACGCCAGACATCGCCTCCCCTCCTGTCGAGCCTGGAGCCACCACGGGGTGGCTTCCAGGGGGTGGGGGGCACAAAGCCCATCTCGAGCTCCCCTGGTCCCTCTCACCTTGAGCTGCTCGCTGAGCTTGGACTCCACGTCCAGACGGATCAGCATTGGCTCAGTGAGACCTGTGGGATGTGGTGACAGGCAGGACACGGGTCACACATGGGATATGCTACTGGGACCAGCCCCAGCCCTCGGCCTGGGACACCTGCTCGGCCCGGCGTTAACCCAGCTCAGTTTCGCCAGCCCTGGGCCCAGCCCAGCTGCGGGACCGTGCCGTGTCCCCATCCCCAGGCTCCCCCAGGCCCAGCCCCTCAGCCGCCGTCTGCCCCACGCTCCTCACCGGCCCGGGCAAACTCAACGAGCAGCTTGGGCAGCGTGGCGGAGAAGAGGACGGTCTGGTGGCAGTCCGGGAGCCGGGCGATGATCTCCTGGAGCTGCTCAGCGAAGCCCATCTCAAAGAGCCTGCAGGGGAGGGGACACGGGACATGGCAGCGCCCCTTCGGTCCCTCCGTGCCCAGCCCTGCCACCCCACAGGGCACCTCACTCCCGCCATCGCTCACCCCACGTGCGGGGACACTGCCAGCCCCGGGGACCCCCGGGGACCCCCTGCACCCCGCTGACCTGTCGGCCTCATCGAACACCACGTACTCCACGGTGTGCAGCTTCAGCTTCATCTCCACCGCCACATGCACCAGGCGCCCGGGGGTGGCGATGATTCTGCGGGGACAGAGCTGGTGACGGGACCAGGGTGGGGGGGGACAGCGTCCCCACACCATCCTGGGTGCAGGTCCCAAATCCAACCCAAAGAAGACCGGATAGAGACCCCCTTGTCCCCCGTGGGGAGCACAGGAAGATGCTCCAAGGGAACACCAGGACACGTCCACCAGGCACACTGGCTGTGAACGCCAGCGATGTCCCTGGACGGCAGGTAGCTCTCGGGGGCCATTTCCCCACCAGGTCCCCTCCCCGTGCCCCCACTCACATGTCGGGGTTCTCGTGCAGGGCGGCGAACTGGTCCTCCATCCTGCGAGAGGGGGGAGAGGCTGGGGCGGCGCCAGGTGGCACGGGGCAGCTCAGCCCCTCTCCAGGTTTTGGGGAGGCTTTAGGGAAGCGGGGACCGGTGGGGACATGGGGTCGGCTTACTTGTCTCCTCCCAGGATCAGGGCCGTCTTCAAGCCTGTGAACTTGCCCAGCTGCGGGGTGAGAAAGAAACACGTCAGGGGGGCGTCGAAACCAAAGCCCTTGCCCCTGTTGTCCCCACTCACCCCCGTTGTCCCCACACGCCCCCGTTGTCCCCCGTACCTCCTTGGTGAACTTCAGGGTCTGCAGGGCCAGCTCACGGGTGGGCGAGAGGACGAGGGCGCGTGCCCCGGCCTGGCTGGGCGCCTTCAGCCGCTCGAACATGGGGATGAGGAAGCAGGCCGTCTTCCCGCTGCCCGTCCGCGCCATCGCCACCACGTCCCGGCCGCGCAGGATGGCGGGGATGCTCTGCGAGACACCGCCCCGCCGTCACCGTCACTGCCCCACCGCCACCGCCCCAGGGCAGGGGTCCCGCTGCCCCCACGCTCACCTTCCTCTGGATGGGGGTGGGCACCTTGTAGCCCTTCTTCATGATGCCCTTGAAGACGGGGTAGCTGAGGCCTGCGGGGACGGGGACAGGTGAGGGGGCGCGGGCAGGAGGGGACAGTCCCCGTCCCGGGGACGGCTGCCCCCCGCCCCGCGCGCACCCATGGACTGGAAGCCCCCGGATTTCTTCTTCTTCTGGTTCTGGGCCCGCACCATGGCCCGCGTGTCCGGCTCGGCGTCGGCACCGTCGTCCTCCTCGGCGGCGGGGAAGGCGGGCAGCGGGGGCGCGGGGACCTGGGGACAGCGGGGGGACACGGCTGCGGTGATGGGCGTCCCGGCGGTGCCAGGGCACTGCAGGTCTGCACTGCCAGCCTGGCGGGCAGGGACCCTGGTCCTGGGACGCTGGTACTGGGGATACTGGTACTGGGGACACGGGCACGGGGGACACTGGTACCGAGGATGCCAGCACCGGGCACAGGGGACACCGGCACATGGGGACCGGGCACACCGGGACCGGGCACAGGGGACACCGGCACATGGGGACCGGGCACACCGGCACCGGGCACAGGGGACGCCAGCAACGGGCGCACTAGGGACACCGGCACATGGGGACCGGGCACACCGGCACAGGGGACACGGGAACCGGGTGTACCGGGGACACTGCCCTCGAGACCCTCCCCGGTCCCGCCCCCCCGGCCCTACCGGCGCTCCCCGGGGCTGGCGGCGGGCCCGCGGCGGCGCCATGTTGCTAGCGGCGGCGGCGGCGGCGGCGGAAGCACGCGGCGGTGGGCGGGGTCGGAAGGGGCGGGGCCGGCCCCATCCCCGCCCCGGGCGGCGCGCGGCCATGCGGGCGGCGGGGCCGGCACCGGGAGGCGGCTCCGCTCCCGGTCCTGCGCTGCCGCGGGGGGGCCGGGCCCGGGGCCTCCGCCGGGCGCGGGCGTCCTTCGTGGACGAGTCGCTCTTCGGCAGCCCCGCGGGGGCCCGCCCGGTGCCGCCCGGCTTCGCGCCTCCCTGGGCGGCGGCGGCGGCGGCTCCTCCCGGTGGCGGCGGCCCCCGGCCGAGGAGTAAGTGCAGGTGAGCGGCGGCACGGGGCGCTCCCGCCAGCCCTCGGCCCGGCCCGCGGCCCCCGGCCCGCTGCCCCGGGTTTTCGGGGCTCGCTAAGTGTCGGTGGCCCCGGGCCGCCCGACGGTGCCGGCCCCTGCCAGCAGCAGCTTGGGGAGGGCGGCCCGGCAGCGCCCCTCGGTCCCCGCCTCCAGCCCGGAGCGGGGCTGGGCTCGGCTGGCTCCGGGCGGCCCTCGGGAGGGTCTGGGGCGAAGCTCAGCCTCCCTCCACGGACCCGCGAGGGTTTGCCCCCCGTGAGCTGCCCCCCACGCAGCGGCCGGGTCTCCACGCAGTCGTTGCCCGCTTTAATAAACACATGGCTTTCTCTCCTTGCTGCCCCGTGAAGGTTGAGAAGTCACACTCCGTCCTACTGCGACGAGTCCCTCTTTGGTGCCAAGCCCGAGGGTCCGGCCTGGGCAGCTCCTCGGATGAGGAAGGAAGACGTAGCCAAGCTCCATCAGCTGCTCTGGAGCCCTCCACCTGCCCCCCGAAACCAGCCCAGCCTTTCCCCCCGCTCCAGGGAGACCCCCTTGAGAGCCATCCACCCGCGAGCCCCTGCATCTCCGGCAACAGCAGACTTTGAGGCGGGCCATAAGGGCAAGTCCTGTGTCTGGAAGCGTCCTGAGAGCGATTCGGGCTCTGAAGGCTGGGGTGCTCCCGGCAGAGGACGTTCCCAGTCTCTCAGCCGGCTGAACACCTCCTCAGACGGGCTCTGCCTGGCTTCAGACAACCCCAAGACAGAAAGGCGTAAAAACCAGAGCCCTCCGACAGCCTCTGTGACCTCCCAAGGCCCTCTGATGAGGGGTCGATCAAAAAGCATGTCCGGACCTTCTTTGGCCATGAACTCCAAGGCAGTGGGTGGTTGCAAACCCAGGCCTCCCTGGAAGTGAAGCCAAACGTCCCTCTGGACGTAAATACAGCCTTAACCTACCCAAGGTGGGGCCTGACCTGGTGAGCGAGTCAGTGAGGACCCTGGGGCCTCCTGTGGCTGCGAACGAAGGATGGGGCTGCTCCGCAGGGGAGGATGAGCTGGGAGCCGAGGGTGACCGCAGCACCGGAGTGGGACAGCCTTGGTGGTAACAGCAGCTTCTGTTGACTGTCTGGTGGTCGTCAGATGAGGAACAGTAATGAGTCAGGTTCCTTCGGTCCAGGAAGTCCAGCTGGGAAGTCAGAACAGCAGGAGACAGGACTGCCTACAGCACAGGTCCAGGGCCCGTCCAGGAGAAGGACCAGCACAGGTACACCTACGGCGTGGCTCGGGAGGGACAGGCAGGGCCGGAGCTCAGGTGGAGCTCCCAGACCAGGGAGCAGAGGGTGCCACCGAGGTGGAGGTCCCAGGCAAGGCTGGCCAGGGCAGTTAAGGTCTGAGGGCCCTGACAGGGACCTCCGCTGACCAGTTCTGGGGAGAGAGGAGTCCTGCTTTGTCCTGCCTGTCGTGTACAGTCACAGGATCGCTTGGGCTCGACGGGACTGCAGGAGGTCTGTAGCCCAACCTCCTGCTCAAGGCAGGTGAGCTGTGGGCTCAGGCAAGGCTGCTCAGGGCTTTATCCAGTCGGGTGGTGGAAACCCTCAAGGACAGAGGCTGCACCACCTCTCTGGCACCCCCTCCCACTGCTTGACTGTCCTTGGGGTGAGAAGTTTCCCTTTATATCCAGTCAGAGCCTTTCTTGCTCCGCTTTGTGTCTGTTCTCTCATTCTGCTGTGGACCTGAGCGCAAAGCTTGGCTCAGACCTCACAGTCGCCTCCTCTTCACAGGTACTGGGAGGCTGCTCTGAGTGCCCCTGAAACCTTCCCTTCTCCAGGCTGAACAAGCCCCATTCCCACAGCCTCTGCGCATGGGATGTGTGCTCCAGCCCTGACCGTCTTGGTGGCTCTCTGCTGGCCTTCCTCCATTTCATCAGCGCTTTAATGGTCTCCTTTGGCAAGGAAGGAGAAGGGAGGACGAGCAGAGAGGTGAGGAATGGCCTTGCCCTGTGTGCTGCTGGCGGTGGGATGCCCCCGAGCTGGATGGGGTTTTGTGACAGAGAAGGATCTGCCGCAGGGATTTCAGCAGCTTCTGGTGATGAGGACGTGCCGAGTGGACACGTAATGCTGTGGTTTGTGCTGAGGGTTGTGAGGTGCTCTCACAGCAACGCCATGCTCGTCACCAAATAAACGTTCTAAGGCAAATCTGCTGGGGCCTTGTGTTTGGTCTGCAGGATGCTGCTGTGCGATCTGGGCACAGCTGGCGTCTCCAAAGACTGTCTGAGCAAAGCAGCTCTTCCTCGATTTCCATTCCTGAGGTGGGAAAGAGCAACTTGGTCTTTAGGAATACAAGTAGGGAGGCAGATAAAGGACGCAAGCTGGGTGACTCGGGGTTTGCAGCCAGTGTTACTGCTGCCCTGGGAAGGGAGGCTGCAGTGACGAGCTGCTGAGGTCAGGGAACGCAGGGGAGGCACTGGGATTCTGGTAACTCCCTCCCACACAAAGGGAAACATTCTCTCAAATTCACCCAAGGACAAACCGAGCCAGGTTAAGGGCATCATTCTGCCCCCAGAAATTATTTTATTGCCACCTTGAGCAGCAGCAGGATTGGGCCTTGACCCACTCCAGCACATGAAGGGCACTAAAGCTAGGATGGCCAGCCAGGAGGGACACTCCTGGTCCAGTCCCGTTGGCAAGAAAGGTTATTCTTGCTTTTGAAAGGCAACAGAGCTCAACCTAAAATGGTGAGACATGTCGTCATGCCACTGCTCTGATGTCTTCTGTCTGTGACAGCCAGCCCTGGCAGGCTCAGGCCTTAGTGCAAGTGCTATCTCAGTTAATGCTTGTAATCTGGGAGAGCTGAGCCCCAGGGGAGCAAGCAGCCATGCTGGGAGGAAAGAATGGAGGACAGAGGATGGATTTTGTGCTTATTTATTGGCCTTCTTGCCCTGTCCCTTTTTCTTCATCTTCGATGTGAGGAGTGTCTGGAACAAGCAGCTTTTCTGGATGCAAGTGGCAGCACAGGTCATGGCCGTCTCCCTCACGTCCCGCTCATTCTTCTCCTGCCACATTCAGCGCTCCTCCTCAGTCCAGGAACAGTAGGTAAGCACAGTGTGTTTCTCCTTTGGGGCCAAGCCTTTTCCTCAGTGCAGACAGCATGAAGTGTCTCTTGCTTAGCCTGGCAAGACAGCAGATGCCAGTTAACCGCAGGCTTGAGGGCCTTCAGCAGGTTTTCCCTGCACATCCCTATGGAGGGATCCTTTTATCTATCCCAAATCCAGGTAGAATTGCCCCTGGCTGCTGAACTGAGCCTTCCCAAAGGGACCAAAAAAGGAACTGTGCCTGAATGGGGCTTTTCAAGTGGTGCCAGGTCCAAATACCTTCATGCTCCTTTGAACCTGCCCCCCAGCTTCCCTACATTGCAGACAGCCCCTGTCGTCTGATGGGGACTCTGACCGAGTAAGGCACATGCAGGTCAGAGCCTGCTTTGCCACCGCTCTTAAGAAAAGGCTACATCTCTGTGGTTTGGATGGGGCTGAGCCTGAGCTGAGAGCTTTGCTGAGAAGCAGGTGTAACCCAGCTAACACGCTGTGAGCTGTTGTGAGCTTGGGAAGAGCCAAGCCGTGTCCACTGGCAGAAGGCCAGGGACAGGGGGTTTTGGTGGCACTCGGCAGCGGTTTATTCCTTGCCCAAAGCACTAGTGAGCCACGCAGAGGAGGAGGGTTAGGGGAGCTAGCAGTTCTGGGGCTTGGTGCTCCAGCCACCCTGGCAGATAGGAAGCAAGAATAACCGACGTTATTAAAAACCTGAGAAGGTGAGGATCCTTATGATTAGCATCAAGCGTTCAGGGCCCTTTCTACACTTTGCATTGCGGCAATCCAGCAGCTTTTCTCCACCTGGGTAAAAACTGTAGAGACATGAAAGCAATTAGGGCCTTCTCAGAGGGGGCGTTGGGGGTGCTGATGTGAATCTGAGCCTGTTCAGCTTAATTTGGACATCGGCACAGTGACATGCAAGCTGTTAAGCCTGCAGGTCTCTCAAGTGGGCTGGGAGAGAAACCGAAGTGTGATTTGGACACTAGATGGAGACAAGAGGGTTAAGGATTGACACAAAAGCGAGAGCTCTGTTCCCTAGCAGCAGGTGGATGAGTCAGATCCAGTGAGGTGAGCCATCAGCAAACTGGGGTAACTGCCCCAAAATCTAAGCAGCAAAGAACTGCTGAACCTGAAAGCAGGACACAAAGTGCAATATTGGAGTGCTGGAGTACTTGAAAAATGAAGCCTTTAAGAAAGGCTTCATTTTAAGAAAATGAAGAGATTTATTCTGAAAAACAAGTTGATGGTGGCTTGTATGGCCAGGGGTGGCCAGTTTACCCCCACTGCTATGTTCAGGCTCCAAGGAATCAATGGGAGAAACTGGAGCCCATCGCATCAGCTACACGCTTTCCTGTCCCGCACTAGCCCAGGTTGTCACCGAGGGCTTCCAGGCCGTCAGGAGGTCAGAACTGGCACTTCCTTGCTATTTACACCATAAGGACAATGTTGGTTAAAATATAAATGGGTATAAATGGGTTGCTTGTATTTCGTACTGCAGTTCTCACTCACATTTGATGCTTTACTACTGCCCTGACCTCTTGTCCTACCAGAGCTGTGCAGTCCAGCACGAGAGCAAAAGATGCTCCATTACTGCTGTGGGCTGCCCTGCCTATAGGAGGCCGGTGCTTGTGTGGAGCAAACACCAAGTCTGAATAAAATGAGATAGGGGAAACGTTCAGTTGTTTCCTAGCTCTAGATTCACCCTGTCCAGTGTCACTGATGCTTGGCTCAGGCGAGAGTTGTTGATACAGAGGCCTGAATCACAGCTGGAACTCCTGCCTGCTGCTGCTTTATATCTTGGTTTTCTATCTGCTCAGCATTGTGATAAATCACACTCTCCACCTTTGATTCAACCCTGACTCCTTGTCTTGTGTCTCTCAGCAAAGTACCAGCCAATCTGGGAACTGCTTAGCTTCCAAAATCAGCTGCGCCAAGCCCTCAGTGCTACAAACAACTATAAGAGATGGTGTTATGTGCGGGCAGTATTGTCTGCTCTGCTTAGCCTATACCAGCTCCCTTGTTTTTCAGCACACGCCTCGCCCAATCTGCAGCAGCCTCGCTGCTCTGCATTCTGGCTAGCATGCAGCCTCTCCAAACTGGCACAGCGCTTTGCAGAGGTGGTTTCAGAGCTGAGTCAGTGGGGATGGGGAGAAAAGGCGGTCCTGTGAGTAAGCTACTTGCTTGGTGGTTGCAATTGTGTTGCTACACGGCTGCTTTCCACTGAAATCAGCAGAGCATTGTGATGGAGCAGGTACACTCTGAAAAACAGCATACGTGTCCTGCCAGGAGCTGGCAGGAGCCAGGTAATTACCCAAAGCAGGCAGCAGCCTGACCTGACGGCACTATGACAGGTTTAATCTCCTCCTGCAGTACCTTTCTGAGAGCCAGCGCTGATTCTCAGTGCTCCAATACAAGTGTATTGAGTTGTGACCTTAGGTGACGAGTGTCCTGCTGTAGCTCAGCATGCTCGTTCAGGGAAGCCTGCAGCTCCTGTTTCTGCTGTTTCACCGCTTCCCGCTTGGTCTGTGGGATGCAGGTCTTGTAAGTCTTTTGGCCAGCTCTTGAAAGCTGTTTTTGAGATCTCTCATCACATTGTCCTCCTTGTAAATCCCTCCCTGGAGGATGATGCAAAGAAAGGAATACCACTGAGAAGGGGAGGGCACGGTGAGGCATCAGGTGGGCAGAAGAAAGGCTCGTTTGCAAAGATGTTGGTAATTTGAGACTGGACACCTCTGCTCTGGTAGCAAGGGGGATGCTCCAGCTGGACAGAGGCCTTACCTACCCATTTGTAACACTGACAGGAGTCCTGCCAGTGGCAAAATCAATCAGAGCCACTGGGCAGAGCCCGGTGGCTTTATCAGGCTGGATTAGGCTGAGGGACTGTCCTGGGGAGCTGGCTCAGTGGGTTGCCTGCGAGAGAAATGCTCAGCCGGGACTAATGGAACAGGTTTATTCATTACACACCGGGCCGCTCGCTTGCAGCTTGAGAATCCTCACCTCATCAGAGACGGACGTAATCCTGGGGTCTTGGGAGCGTTGTGTTTCACCGACGGGGCCCTCGGCCCTTCACGGCACCTGCTGTACCCGCTGCCTCTTGGGGCTGGGCTGGGCTGGGCTGGGCTGGGCTGGGCTGGGCTGCCCTTCCTCAGGGCCCATCTCTTCCCTGCAGCCTCCGACGGCCCCGGACTGGGGTCTGGGAACAGAAACACCTCCTCCTCGAGGCGAGGCCGGGGGCAGCGGCCCAGCGCGGGGCCGTGGGGGTGCCGGGCCGGGGGCTCCCCTCGGGGTGGGGCTCGGCGGGCCCGGCGCTCCCGCCCTCCGCCTGCGTCCCGCCGTTGCTAGGTGACCGCTCCGCTCACCTCTGACCCCAAGGGCGGGGCCTCAACACAGCCAATGGCAGGCCCGCACTCCTTTCCCCGAGAGCCCGCCCCTTCCTTCCCGTGGTTGAGGCGCGATGTTACTAGCCCACCACCACCTCGGGCCAATCAGCGTCCCCGCCTGACCGGAGAGGCAGCGCCGCTACCCAATGACGAGACCAAGTGCGGGAGGGAGAAGGAGGAGGAGGCGGGAATAATCCAGATCCTCTCGCAGGGGCCGAGGGCCGGCGGTGGGCGGGGCGGAGCGGGCACGGAGCGTGGATTGGCGGGAGGGAGGGAGGCTCGGCCTCTCCGGGAGAGGCCCGCGCCGCCGCGGCCAATGAGAGGCGGCGGGGCGGGGCCGCGCGCGCCGGGCGCTGAGGAGAGGTGTCGCAGCCGCCGCGGGCGCCGGTTCGGCGGGGCCGGGCCGGGCCGGGCCGGGTGCCGGCGGSGGGGGGTCCCTGGGGGCCGCAGGCATGAGGGGCTGGCGGGGGGCAGGCGCACCTGCGGGCTGCCCGAGGGCTCCGCAGAAGCCGGGGGCGGGAAGGGCGGCGGGGCCGGTTTGCGCGGGCCGGGGGCGGCGGGGCCGGGGGGAGCCCGGGGAGGGGGCCCGGCCGGGGGCCGGGCTGGGGCCTCCACAGCGCGGTGACAGCCCCGTCTCGGTGTCCCTCTCTCCTAGGCCGCGGGAGGAGCCCGGTCCGGGCCGCTCTGCCTGAGCGTCCGCCGCGAAGGCTCACGTCCCGGCCCTCGGTGCACCGCTGCGGGCGCGGGGCGGCTCGGCGCGGTCGGCCTGCTGCTGCGGGAGATGCGGCCTCCGCCGTGACTTCTTCCTGCCCTCGCCACGGCCTGCAAGGAGGGAGACGGGGAGAGCAACCGCTGCGTGGCGGCACCGGTCGCGGAGCGTCCCTGTAACGCTGTCCAGGGCCTACGTGATTTTTCTTTTCCTCCACCTTTTAAGGAAATCCATGACTTTGTGACAGTGACATCACCCAGTAAAAAAGCCTACGGGAACTTCATGTGTGCAGACTCAAACTGGCCTCTTTTTCTCCCTCTTTCCCCCCCCCCCCCACCTGAAAGCGAGGCATTTTGGCATGGCAGGGGAAAGAGCCATGTGTGATGGTGACACTTAGCATCATGCTGGCTCCGGATGCGTCACGCCCGCCTGCTTCTTGTGCTGAGTGGTCAGGAGTTTGTCAAGAAGCACTTTCTTTTGCTTCCGTGCCGTACTGCGAGCCGTGCACTGACTGGAATAGGCAGCCCAGCCCTGACTTTTTGAATTTAGCTTTTGCATAAATACTGCCATTGAGTCTAGCATCCTGTGCTGCTTTTCGAAAGCAAATGACTGGATCCTTTTTGGAACTGTGGTCTCTAGAGATGGGTACGCATACCTTTACATTCTTATGTCTAGAAGACACCCCTGATGGAAGACTTTCTGGGGACAGTTTTTGACATAAGCGTTTTACAAGTGGAACTGAAAAAGGCGTTATTTAAAGTTCTTGGAGTAGGAGCCTCTGCAGGGACAGGATGGCTGTGAGCATGGATGATGACGTTCCCCTCATCCTCACCCTGGACGACACTGGAAGCAGTGCCTCAGCCCCTCTTGATGACCTGGATCGGGAGGAGCTGCCTAACGAAAGTAAGATCGCTTTGTCATTGTTTCCTGCCCGCTGCGGTGGCCTCACTGGTTTTTCTTTTCGCGCTGGCAGCTCTTTCTTGCGCTTGCCAGGACCTGAAACTCTCAGAGCTGTCATTCAGCGTCCCGGTGGCTGCCTGAGAAAATCAGATCAGGAAGTTGCTTATTGTGTTGCTTGTGTTGTTTACTCACAGCACCGGTGTTACACCGAGGGGGCGGAGGACACTGGATGGACAGGTCCTGCCGATGCTGCTTCTAACACACATTTTTTGTGGTTTCCGTGTAATAACCTGTGACCTCGTTGTCCTTAAGCTCAACTCTCCTTTCCTGCACATTGGCCCAGAGCACCTCCTTTCCTTGGCACTGACCCGCCGTGCCATACCACCGGCCCGAGCTGTCAGGTGCAGCAGCTGCAATTATGTCATGTAGTATTTTCCTAGTGCCATAAAGCATCTGTCCTTTGCAACTGTTGTTTTGCCTATTTCTAGGTTACATTCTGATTTTTGCAATAAGGAAAGTGATAGGTGTTGATAAATCCCTTTAACATCTTATTGTATTCTTATCAAAGAACCTGGAGTACTTTTAGACAATCTATTCATACTCCTATTAGCCCCAGGTATTTAGTGGGACAGAGCCAGCCTATGAGTGTTGGGAGGAGGAAGACAAAAGCCACCATCTCTTAGAAGCATTGCTTTCTCCTCGGTGTATCTTCGTTAAAGCCATCGCCCCGCACTAGGTGAGATGGGAACAGCAGATGTGTTTGAGCATGTTCAGTGAGTTTCTGTTTTATGTTACACCTCACTGAATGTATTTGAGCGGTTTTGTTCAACGCATCCCTTTGACTTCCAGTTGACATTGCAGGTGTATCCACCGGTCTTGCGATCCTATTCAAGCCCTTGCTGCCACAAGCTTAGCATTTGTAACAAATCGTTTCCTGGCCTGGCATCCCTTTTTTCTACATTATACCTCTGTTCCATACTGCTTCTGTGACTCTGTGATTTGATTTCTCTCTTGCAATCATACGGGTTCCCTTAATTTTCTCCTTCTTTGACTTCCTGAGCCAGTAGTTAGTTTCTGACAATCAAGATTCCTCCTCCCTCCTCCTCCTCCTCCTCCTCTCCCACCCCTGCCATACACATCCCTGGCTAAATTGCCCAGTTGACTTTCTCTAAGCGCTGCTGCATCGTTGCTCCATTGCATCTGCTCTCTTGCATCTGTCTGTTAAAGTTTAGCGCTCTATTTTTAAGTTAAATAGAAGAGAGAATGCTTCCTCTGTCCACTGGTGTACTTACAGGCTTTCTTGTGACTAATTTTAATCACTCTCCTCTCATCTTTTTCTTCCACCCGCCTCCCATCCCTTTAAAGAAGTAGTTATGTGAGGTTTATCATTTGGTTAAAGCCAACACAACTGTGTTAAAGCACAAGCATGAGAATGAACGTATTAATAAATAAAAATATTCCACAATCTGCTTCCCTTGAAATACAGGGAAATTGTTTAGGGACCAATTTTGTGCTTTTTAAAAGATCACTGTGTGGTTTTTGAGAATTCATTTCCTGGAATTCTTCAGATGAAGTGTCTCTTGGTATTGAAGAACCGTTATTTTGCTATATGTTTTAATCACTGTTAAAGTTGAATTTGCTGAAAAAATATAAAGCTCATTCTATGCAAGTGATACTGAATGATACGGAGCCTTCTGAAGTCAGTGGGTACTGCAAGAGTGGGATGAAAGATTAGAAGCGGAAGGCTGGCATAAACAACTTGAAAGGCACGTTTATCTCTGGGAAGCGGGAAGCTTAAAATAGTGAGTGAGCAGACTAATGCCATCACTTGCAAAAGTAAGCTTGTTTAAAAAACAGAACATGTAGTCCAGGTTTCCCCTTTGCCTGTGAAGAAAATCTACTGTGAAATGCAGAGAAGTTGCGTCTCATGGAGGCTGTGAGGAATTCAAATGTTTCCCCTCTGCTCTGCCTCCACTTCTCTGCTGAGGACTGAAATGACATTAACAGCACTGCATGATTTCACGTTTTTACTCAGAGGCTTGTCTTTTCCAGGGAAGAAGTGTATGTGAGAAGTCCTTTTCAGGAGAGGGAGAGCCTGCCAGGGTGATGATGAGGGCATGGGGACAGGGAAGGTCAGGAGGCTGTTTCCTTCTGGTTTTGTCTTCCTTATGCCTAAACTCTCATAACAGAATATTCTGCCAGAATTTGGAGGAATAGCTCACTTGTTACTGTGCCTGACCATCGACTCCGAGGGATTTGGCGGCAGGTTAAACACAAAGCTTTTATTTAAGTGTGTCCCCAGATACCATCTGGGACTGTTTGCAGTGAAGGACCCATCATTCTCTTCCCAGGTGACACCAAGGGAAAGACAAAGTGGGTGTAACCGCCCTTGTGTTAAATCACGCGTCCAAGGTTGATAATAATTAAGTTGCACTCTTGTTTTGTGTTGCTATGTCAATGAACCGCTCTAAATTTTAATCCATATTCCAGCCTGTCATGACCGTCTCACTAAGTGCTGTGTATCTGTGTGATTTCAGTATAGCAGCTCTCATGTTTTTTAAGGAACATCTTGTGCTTTTTTTAAAAGAAACTTGATCCATGATGTAGCTTTGTTACAATCAGGTCCTTGGATAAATGAATTTGTAGTTTTGGACTCTTGGTGTTGATTGTCTGGAAATGCAGATGAGTTACTGGGTTGAAATAAGTAGTAACAGGGTTTTCTGAAAGCAAGCCTGTTGCAGATGTAAAAAGAAAGGACTAAAGTGCAAGAGTGAATTCCTTTCCGAACCTTGCAGAAGAATCCTCTTCTGGGTAAGTGAATGTCTTGGGGTTAGAATAAAAGAAAGCTAAATGAGAAAACTGTGTGGAAAATTACATTCTTAAAGAAAATGTCCAGCTGCAAAAATTAATCTCCCTAATCATACAGCTTTTAAGCACTTAATGGGGGAAAATACTTGCATGGGGAGGAATACTAAAACTCTGCCTTCCTTGGCTTGTGCTGGGATACACGTCTTCCAGGGAGCTCCCGTTTACAGCCACAGCGAAAGGTCAGAGTCCTGCAAAGTTGATGGGAATTCAGAGCACATCCAGAAGAACGTGGTCCCTGTGGTGCCGATGGTTTTCTGACTACAACATGTAGGACTGTGGTGCTGGGTAATTTTTCTTTCAAGCTCGAACAGCTGAAGGAGAGAGAAGCGCTTTTGTCACTTGAATCCACGCTAATTAATATGATGCTGCCCTTCCCTAGTACACCTTATCTGAGAATCTCTGAGTGCTGTACACACTCTAATTAAGCTTCCCAGCACCTATCTGAGGTGAATGACTAATATTAACTGAATTTCTGTAGAAGGCAAAAATGGGGATGCAATCCTTGCATGATCTTTCCCAAAATCACGTACTGAAAACGGTGAGAGGCAGCCAGGGTTTAGTGATTTCCAGTCCCTCACCCGAACTCCTGGGAAGCGTTCGAACGGGGTTCTCAAAATATCTCAAAGTGCGAGGTATGTTTTCCATATACAAAGGCAGTGTGGATAGCCTTGAAACTCTAGGACAGTGTCTCTCCTTGAGCTGGTGGGAGCTATAAGCAATAAATGAGTGCACATTGATTTATCCTGTATTAGATCAGATACAAGATTCTCCTTTGCCTCCTGCATGGAAATTGCTGTAGCCTCAAGTGGAGTTTCAGTGTATTCAGAGCAGAAAGTACAGCTCAAAGTGTTGTACAGGGAACAATATGATATTGTGTGTCTGTTTCTCCCACACAATGGATTATGGCAAGTGGAAGAAGTCATCTTTAAACTCTGGGTTTTTACAAGAAAGCAACTGCATCTGCTATTGAGGTAAAAATGAATTATTGTGTACGTGTGGGGAGGTGGGGGGAGCAACTGCAACAGCGAAGTGCGATGTTTTCTAGAAGGATTGTTGGAAAATGGGAAGTTATAACTTTGAATGTTGAGGTTTCAGCTGAGCCTTTGCAATCTGGGTTTCTGCTGCCTGAAGAGTAAATTGTCAGGAAAACTAGAGCCAGCCTGGCCTTTTGGGTAGAAAGAGAATTGTTGACGAACGTGCCCGCGTGCCTGTGCGCTGCTGTGAAGAAGAAGGTGGCCAAAAGCGTGTAAAGAAGATGACATTTCACTGGTTGGTGAAGTTGGAGGGGCTGCCCAAGGCGTGAGGAAGGTGACTTTGGCCAAGGAAAGCAGTGACTGCCTCTGAGACTGTTGGTTGTGCCTCTAAAACGGAGCGTGGTATGTGCTGTGCTTCCTGGAGCTGCTGGAAGGAGGGCCTCTTCCCTTGCCTTGCTTCTGCACGTCGGCCCAGTTCCTTGATGAAATGCATGAAGAGGCTTTTAGCAAAGCTGGTCTTTTTGTAATTAGCTGATGGAAACTCATGTGATGTTTCTGGACACAGCCTAATTTCGGCATTAATGGATGTTGTATACAACAAACTTGTCTTTTTAAAAAAAAATTCATTTACTAATCCACAGGTAGACATATGCTTTTGGGGGTGGCCCAGGATTGGGGGCAGTTAACGTTGTTTGAGACACATGAGCCTCCTGGATTTTGATGTGTTCAGTAATCAGTGCAACCTGAAGTGATGTAACTCTCTTCTGTGTTGGATCTGGTTCCAGAACATGTTTGTATCAGCAGTGAGAGAAAGTAAGTCTGTCCGCGTAGTCGGCAGCTTCAGCTCATCTGGTCAATGAGTCCCTGCTCTTCAAACATCTCTGTTGCCTTCTTCCTGCTGCCGCTTTCTTTAGCGCTGTCCGTGGATGAAAGAGATTTCCAGGTGTAAAACAAGTGTATGTTTTCTGATGGGCTGAGGGAACAAACAAAGAATAAATACCTGACCTTTGGGGAAATGCTGTAACCACACAACCTCTTAGTAGCTGTGCTTCTTGAGGAACCACTTTAATTGCTGTGAAAACATTCTGGCTTTGCTACCTTTGAAGGAAAACAGGCGTTTGAAATATCAGCCGTCTAGTAGATTTAATAAATCCTTCAGGATCTGTAGTTTTGGATCCTTGTGTGAAAGTAAGGATTTTGAAGGTGGTTATTTGGACTTGGGTACTAGTTATGAAACGCTGTAGCTAATTGGTGTGAAGAAATAGGGGACGAGGGAACAAGCCAACGCTTGCGATGGACCTGGCAGATCCCGAGATCTCTGACAGCCAGGCTTTTAAAAAGCCTTTTGTATTATCTGGTGGCTTTCTTGGATGCTCCGCAGGATATTTTCTCGCGTCGTGGCTCCTAGTTCTACCGATTTGCCTTTAATTAGTTCCAGTAGCGGTGCTTCCTCTGCCGCGTTTAGAGGTGAAGCATGGCCAGAGCACAGGACTGGGATCTCATTTTCAGAAGCAATCTAGTTCTGCTGTTGAAGCTGCTCCTCCTTGTACCTGGGGTAAGTCAGTTAACGTCACTGTGGTTAACACGTCTCATCTGTAAAGTACAGATTACACCTTTCATGGAAATGGACAGGTAGGCTTCATTACTTTGTTATGAAGAGGCGCTGTTTTGCATTGCTGCACTTGATTTGTTTTTCTTAGTATGTACCTGCTTAAAATTTATATAGAGGGGAATTTTTTCTGAAGCATAAGTGGTAGTTCGGTGCTGGATTGTTGTTTATGCCTCTGAAAGTCTCATTTCTCCGACCTAACAAACAGCCTTGCATTTTGCAACTTCTGCCAGTGCTTCTCTAATCCTTTCCTGGCCTAGATGACTTATAATGAATGTTTTAAGCAAGCAAAGCGAAGCAAAACTGCCTCCAAGATGAGTGAGGGGTGAAAATCTTGGAAAGGGAAATGAACACCCAAAACATAAGGAGATTATTGTTTTCTCCTTCAGTACAATTCGTTTCCCTGGGTGATGAGCTCTGTAAACTCAGAGGAAGGAGGTAAATGCTGCTTTTTAGGAGATGTTGGGTATCTTTTCATATGATGTTAGAAATAGTGGAAAATGTGTTTCTGCTATTAAGTTCCAAATGCATCATCCCCTGGAATCTCATTTATCCTGAGAATTCAGGTTTTAAGGCAGGACCAACCTCCTTGGCTGTGCTTAAATACTTGCCGTAATGAGAGGGTAGAACTGGTACCTTTGATTCAAGAGAAACAGCACCGTGTTGTCCAGAACTCACAAAAGCATTTGTATCGAGACACTCTCAACATGACTCTGTAAATGTGGTACCTATAGAAGAAAAACCATGAGCAGAGTAAAGTATCAGGAGGTATTGCGGGCTGCAGTTATCTTGTGTATTTTTTTCAAGCCTGTCTTGTTTTCTTAGCCCTGCAGGAGATCAGTTTGCACAATGCACACATTGTGTGTTTCACAGTAGGATGCTTTGTCAAACAGAATCTCTGCACTGTTGACTCTTTCACGCAGTAAAAAAAAATCCTAGTGATTTTGTCTTGAATGCCCCATGCTGTTCAAATCTGAGCGAGTAAAAGCGTATACAAGGTAAAGACGACTTGGGTTAGTGTTCCATTATCCTGGAGTCAAATGGTTCTTTCTCCTTTGTCACCTCCCGGAGCACTAGCGATGGGTATCATCTTTCATGCATGCTCACTGTAAATTAGGGAGGATGCTGCGGAGGGGGTTGAGGAGTCTGGAAGCTTCTTCTCACTCCTTTCGTGAAGACGGGACTAATGACCTTAATGCTTTGAGGGAGGCAGCCCATTCCCTTCGTATGTCTCTCCTCTAGTACACAGCTCGCATCTTTTTAGTTGAGAGCAGAGTAACGGGCTAGGCTAAGTGTCTTCTCCCCACGCTGATTGCTGTAGTTGGAAGATGCAGGGGTAAGGGCGTGTGCTATGGCATCGGAGGGCTCAGCTTTTCGAACAGGTGGTCCTGGAACTATAAAAGATGTTAAGGAGTTTGAAAGTGTTCAAGCTGCAATTTTAAATCGACAACTTTCCAGCTCTAACCGGTCACTCCTCAGCCACCGCAGCTGACTTGGGAACATTTGGCTCAGGAAGCGGAACAACAGTTGGAAACAAATAGCGATTAGTTTTTCATGGCTTCCCAGGGAACGCATCAGATTGTTCGTTTTTCCCCTCATTTTTGTGATTCCTGTGGATTTTTAAGGCACTGTAGATGCAGGATGTTTAGTTTAGCCAAGCTTGCTTACTGGCAGATTAAAATGAGCAAAGGCTGAGCACGCTGAGTTCACTCATCATAACCAATATGATGCTTCTCAGAACTTCCTTTGCCCTTGGTATCTTCACCGAGGAATCCTGCCTGCTGCCGTCAGCCCCCCTGCGTTGAAATCCCATTTTACCCATTTGAATGCTGTAAGAAGTGCTGTATAAACTAAACAGGAGCATCTGTGAAGTGGTTAGAGTTGTTGTTGATTGCCTTTTCCTTATTGCCTTCAGGGGATTTAAGCTTGAATTTGCTGGAAGTAGAATTTATGAGCCAGAACGCTCCATTTCTGATCCTTAAGCTGGGAAAAGTGTGGTGAATTTGATAGGTCTTTCTCTTGCCTCCAATGTCTCTGGCTTTTGATCTGGACCTTGCAGGGCTCTCCCCGTGTCTTTAGCATAATTGCTTTTTGCATGTTGAGAAGATGCCTGATTTTTACATGACTGCTTTCTTTATGGAGAGCTGTAGGAGCAGCTTTAGGATTTCATCCATCTGCTGCTAGCAAGCAGTTCAGCAGGAAGCTCGTGCACCTGTACTGCTGGTCTTTTCATCTGGAAGAGAGGGAGGCAGAAAGGTGTTTGCATTGATCCACCGCAGCACAGGATCGTTGATGAAAGATCCTGAGGATGACAAGAGGAGGCTGCTGCGATTTGAATTGTAGTGTGGGGGTTTGAAGCTTGTACCCAGTGCTGCTTTTATAATCACGATCTGGTGGTGTCTGTTTGGAACAAAAGGCTTTTCTTTTCCTGCTTACACAGGGGAATAAAATTTAGGATGTATCTCTGTGCACAGTCGTGTTAAACCCACTGATTCTACGGGGCTGGACACCTTAGCTACTCTCTTGTGTTTCTTATATGACTGGCTAGCACACGCCTGTGTGTATATATTGTCATCTGGGAATGTCTGATCATCTGTATTTTATTCCAACTATAACTGTTTTTCTGAGAACGCTTTCACTATCCTCAACAGATTTGGGAAAGTTTATTGTACAAAAGTAATGTAGCCTGGTAAAGGATTTCACTAGAATGCACAAATATGTTCCTGCCCTTCGTTAACTGAATGAAGAAATGCCTGTAGAATTAAGACTAAGTGATCAATCCTGCAAGTGGGAGCACTAAAAACTCCCCAGGGTCAAATTGTACTGGTGAGTTGGCTATGTCATTTACAGTATAATCAGACGTGGGAGGAGGAAGGAAGGGATGCCATCCTCTACAGCTTGGGCTTTTGCGGCCACTGGCTGTAGGTGTGGGGCTCCAAAGGAAGAGCCTAAGGGCAGAAGTTTTGACTAGTACAATATTTCCACAGTCTGTCCCCTTTTTCCTGTGGCACTGTCACCCTGGCTGGAGGGGATCCGTGCCTGGTGAGAGGCACAAGAGCTGTGGGGTAATCCATCTTGCAAATGCAGTGTTCCTGCAACACAAAACAGCAATGTCCAGCTGGTTATTTAGTTAGCTTGGTAGTGGTGAGTCACTGCAGAAATAGGAAAATGCTGCTGTTTGTTGCGCAGTTGCTTGTTTTTCATGGTACAGAGGGGAACATTGTTTCTCCAGGGTGCTGAGCAGACCAGAAGTACTGGAAATGTGATTGAAGAGAGGAATGTGTGCTGAGACTGGTTTGCTCTGTGGCTCTGCCTTGCTACCTGCAAGTAGTATTAAATGTTCTGCTTTTTCTGAACTGCTGGCAGGTGCAAACAAGCGACCGCTTTGGTCCTGCCTGTATTAAGTAAATGCTCACAAGCAACTTACTCAGGAGAATTTTGGCATCGGGGTCGGGGGGAAGTGACCAAGGCAAAGCCCCTTCCTTTCAAATACAAGGCTGGTGGCAGGACCTTATCTCTAGTGGTTGCAAAGGGGAAGAACTGAAAACACTGAACATTATTCATATACTTTGAGAGAGCACAAATGCATACAAAACAAGAATGTTAATGGAAGTTTTAAAGCTGTTGGAGAGGCAGCAGAAAGTCACAGGACAGACATGCCTGTGCTGGCTAACGTAAAAGCAGCTGCACCGCTATATAGCAAACGAAGAAATAGAAAGTGGGAGTGGAGGAAAATCACAAAGAGAAATGTGGTCAGCAGAGTTAAAGGTGCTCTAAAGGACTTGAGAAATAAAAAGACATGTTAAGTGCTACCGGCCTGTTAGGAATTCAAGGTTGGACACTGGTCAGTAACACTACAGGGAAGCTCAAGAAATACTGTATGTATTCTGTATTTGTTGAAAAGCCAGATGACCTGGTCATCGTATGATCTATTCTTCCATTCCCGCAGTAAATAAAGTAGAGATTAAACAGCTGATTCTAAAGGTAGGCATTTAAAAATCAGCAGATGACTTTTTATTCTTCCTTAAGGCTGCAGCTGAGGCAGTCTGAATAGCGACTTTCTTCCAGCCCCAAAAGGTATTTTTGCAGCAGGCAGGAGATTGCAGGCCAGCCAGCCAAACGAGGTTTCCAGGCAAAATAATGGGAAACCAGCAATAGCTCTTCTAAAATCTGGATTTAAAGGACAGTTTTTCATGTCAATCAGTGTGGGTTTATGAAAAAGTGAGCGTCATATGAACCTGAAGTCATGCGTTGACTTATTTTGTGAGGTTACAAGATACTGACGGTGTTTTGAGAAGGTATTTGTTTTGGCACCCATGCAGCATTTTGACTGAGGAAGTGAATAGTACGAATCAACACTGTGTAGCTAATGGCTCTGCAAACTGGCTGATGGACGGGTCTCAAAATCCAACTGGTTATTGGGACTGGTTAGTGAATAGGTACGTTATTAGCAGAGACTGTCACAGGGGTTAGATTTTGTCCCTGTGCCAACTGCAACATTTCTTTCTGATCTGGAAGGGAAAAAAAAAAGAAGCAATTTCTGATCAAGTTAGGAGAGCCATAGGTTGAGGGCATAGTAAGAGTGAGGAGGGGAGCTTAGTGATTAGAACTGCTTAGTAAGATGGATGCAGGCAAGCTGCGTGCATATTGCTATGACCAGCTGAAGGGTCGTGCATCTGCAAGGGTGGAGAGGGCTGCCTTGGCGAGCAGAGAGGCAGAGCTGAGTCTGATTTCATGAGCAACTGAGCTGAAAGCGAGCATGTGGGACACTTGTCCAGTGAGACAGTGACTGTATCCCTTGGTCCTTCCAATAAGAATAATGATTAAGGTAGGTAGGTAGGCGATGCTGCCATCCATGCTGGCTCTAGAGTAATCAATGTGTTCATGCTTGGCGTGTTTTTAGTGCCCTTGCTCCAGCTCATCCAAGATCCAAGAGGCTTGAAGGTAGCTTCAGTAACTGGGTAACAGTGGAATTGTGTCTGTTGGTTGAAGCTGAGGAAATTCAGACAAGGAATAAGACACATATTTGACAGCGTGGTTAATGTTTGGAACCACTTCGTAAGAGTTGGAGAGGGTTCTGCAGGGCTGGAAGACTTTTGAAGTCGAAATTGTCTATTTTCTGAAGGTACGGTTCTGTATGAGGACTGTAGGACTTGAAGTAAGGACCAGTTGAGGGAAAGCCCTCTGGCAGCTGGTTTGCAGATGTTACACTAATGGTTTAACTCCTTCCTTCCTCTCCAGCCGTTACATGTAACCTCTTCGGTTCCTGCCAGCAGCGGTTTCTACCAAATGTGCAGAAGTCTTTTTTTTCTTAATGGAGAGCGGTTACGCAGCGCTAGAGGCTGGGGTTTTCCCCATTCCTTTACATGCATCTTCCACTGAAGTTGGCGGCTTCTCTTTCCTGGCTGAGACGCAATGACGAGGCAGAGGACATGTGGCAGTGTTGTATTTCAAAAGAACCGGTGCGGCGGAGTCTTGTTCTAACACCACAAAACGCAATTACCTACTTCTTGTTACTGTACTGCCATAAATAACTTTCATTGGTCTCAGCCTGTCGTGGTAAGACATGAGAGTTTTGCCATGATATTGTTATTTAACTTAATTTATGTCATTTTCTCGCTATCCCTCTCTCTTTACAGCAGAAAGGTCAGTATGGCACATACCTTATTACTGCCTACTCTGTTCTAGTCCTGCTCCAGTGCTGGGTGGCCATGCGGGAGGTTTGTTGCCCAAACTAATACTGGTTTCTCACTAAAGGGAAGCGCTTCCTCTCTGCTTCTCACCGCTAATTCTGCGACTTCCCCAGGGAGCTGCTGGCGGCTGGAACTGGCAGTCGGACCTGGCAGCACACTGCTTTCGTTAAAAAGGCCAGATTGCAGCTTAATCAAACATCTTTCCAAACTGCATCAGGAAAATCCAAAGGCTCTGCTTTGGAGAATTGAAATGAGGAACATGCTCTTAAAATGCTGACATTGTGTTGTCACCGACTAGCGCTAAAGCAGATCTTTAACATGTTAAAACCATGAGGCATTGGTTTCCCTTTTTGGAACAAAAAGAGGAAATTCCTTCATGTAACAGGATGTGTTAAAGAAATGCTATATCTGAGGGATTCTGATATTGTCTCTTTCCCTTTCTGTTACTTGCTCAAAAACTATGAATTATAAATGTGTGTGTGTGTGTATTTCATGTCTGGTCTCTCTCATGAGCCATACCCTTAGGCAGAGCTTGTCTTTTTTTGTTGTTGTTGGGTTCAGCAAAAACTTTATTATTTCCAGTTGTTTTTTCCATTCAAAATTAGTCGTTTCATAGAGCCCCTCAATGGCTCAGATATTTAATTCCAGTTACAGAATAATTTTATCTCTGTGTCTGTAAAGCCTTTGTTGCTGTGATATGATCGGACTGACAAGATTATAGAGCATATTAGTTGCTAAAAGGATAGGTAATGTAAGGTTGTAGATGATCCTTCTGTTGTGGCTTTGACTTCTCCTTTTTGTGGTATGGAGGTTCATTTGTTAAGATCAGAAATAAAGGATATGAATCCGGCAGCAGTTTGGCTTAACACACAAGCGAGATTCTTAATTCTATTTTCCTAGCACAGCCTTTCCTTTTATGTGAGTTTTACTGATTAAAAATGCTTTGGTTTTGACTTTGCAGCTACGTTAAGAAGCAGGTGCTCCTGTGTTACACGGTCTCAGATTGTGCGAGTGCCTGGTTCCGGCTCTCCTTATGGTATTTCATGGGCTTTCTCATGCAGGAGGATTTAGTCACACATCTGTCAGAAAGCAGCTTCGTGGAAGAGGGCTTAGGCATGTGGTGGTTTGCATGAGCTGCTGGAAGGCGATGCAGCTGAGGAGCAAGACTAGTGGGGTAGGTAACATTATTCTTAGGATGCAGCTCTGTGAATCGAGGAGTGATCCTCCGCTGTTTCACTATTGACTGCTGCAGCGGCTTTTGAGCTGTGTGGTCTGGTGTACTAGTGAGCTATGGGAAGTTTTTAGGGGTCAGGGCAAAGTGGCCTCTCTGAGGGTGACAAAGGATCCATCAGCTTGTCTGCAGCCGCTGAAGCCTCTCCCTAACCTAACTGTGGATCCCAAACATCCCGAAGGGGAGGGATCTGTCCCTCTGCCTCTTGCTGCTACAGATTCAGGAGTGAAAATTGTCCAGCGATCAAACATTTTCTGGTCAGAACTTCCCACATAACATTGCAAGAGAAAAAAATCAAGTCCCAGAGTAACTCAGGGTTGAGACCAAAGGACAGCAGGTGCCCTGAAGAGACGAGGTAGTAAACTGCACAGACGAGGATCTCCAACCGACCAATCTTGGCTAGTGTAGATAGGTAAAATTATTCTCATCCTTATTTTCTTAGAAGCTTTTTACTTTTTTTTTTCTTCTTCCTTACAAATGTCTCTCTTTGTCCCCAGCAGGGTGGTGCACGAAGTAAATGTCTGAGTAAATCGTAATAGCTCATCCCCCATTTCGAATGGTTAGCGAGCTGCAGAGCAAACAGTTAACTAAATACTGGCTCTGACCCACTCAGAGTAAGAGCTAGCTGGAGGCACGGCTTCTGCTGAGACAAAACAATTTCCTACCATGCTTTAGCTCTTCTGTCATTGTGTTTAGCTTGTGCATCAGGGTTTTTACATGTGTGCAGTGCAGATGTTAGCAAGGGTACAGTGGTCCTCTAATTAAACAATGCAGGGCTTAAGTTGTCTTCAATATAAGAAGATAGGCAGCACAATTGATAAGAGGCAATAATATATAAAAAGTGGCTTACCATGCTGAGGGACATCTGCTCATGCTTCATGTGGATTCAGCTCCCTGTAGTGTGGTGGATGATAGCATGAAGTGAGCTCGTGTTGATGCTGTAGGAACTCACTGGATTCTCGAATAAAGGCGAGGACGGTAGACTTCAGTCGCCTCGTACCACTAACAGGAAGTGGCAACATCCATATTTTTTTAAAAACTTTTCTGTGTTAAATAGGAAGCTGAAGTGACTTTATTTGTTGAGCTTCACAGCAAGCGAGCGCTGTGAGAATATAGTAAGACAAAGAGCCCTGAGGCCTCTGCATATGTTTCTGCTGTGCCATTGTCTCTAAGGAAGAGCATGACTCAGTTATACTAACTTGAAATATTCAGAAGGGTATTATTTCTCTTGCAACAGAAGGGCTTGGCACTGCACTCTGTTGGAGATGCCCTGTTTTTCCTAGGCAACAAACTGATAGTAAATTGTTCAGACTTCCTCACGGCTGTTAAATTCCTTCCCATAACATCCTCTGGAAACAGGACGGGTGCTAGGATATTTTGGGCTGCAAAGATCAGTCCTGCAATGCTCCTGTTGGCACAGCACTGAACTGGCAGTCAGGCACTAAAGGCAGTGATTTCACTCTCTGTCTCTCTCACCTCTGAGATGTGTGGCCAAGTGCCAAACCAGCTGTGCTTTCCAGGCGGCTTCCAGCTTTTTTTCTCCCGGGTAGGTGAGTCTGGCCTTGAAGAGACAAATGCACGCATGTTCATGCCTCAGCACTTGAAAAGAAAAGGAGCAGTTTCTTATCAACCGCATTGGAGCGGGGAGAGAAGATAAATCCTCTGGAGGTGAAGCTACATGGCATGTAAGCACTTGGAAGGGAAAATACTATCGTTGGTGCTGGTACAACTCCAACATACTTGACACTTCAGGATCCTGCTGTTTCCTGGCCACAGCTGCTTCTGGGCTTTGCCTGGACTGTGTTGTAGTGCTGCTAAAATCTTGGCTTTGGGACTGAAGGTGCCTGTACAGCTTGTGTTGGAGAAGGGTAGCCGTCTACTTTGTTTCTTTTTTTTTTTTTCATGGAGTTGCATCTTCGGTAGTGGGCACTCTGTGCAGTTCAGCTGATTAGGGCTTTCCGGGAGAGAGAAGTGTTTCTGGTTGTTTTTGAAAAGCAAATGCCATCCTCCTTTTGCAGCCATGTTTATCCTCACTGCAGCCTCAGGGAGCAGAGTCACTGAGGGAGCCGGCAGCTTTAGCCAGCACGGGGATCCTGCACTGGGACCGGTCTTGTATGTGAGATCAGGAGGTCCAGGAACCCCACGGGCAGCTCTGATGCTCCTGGCACCTGCCTTCTTCCATGGGCACATGTTCAGTGTTGCTGGATGCTTGATTATGTTTCTTCTAAGCATGAGCTCTGTGACTAGCTGAGTTGGGGTAATTGGACATGAATGCAGTCAAGATGGATGGTATAAGAAACGGAGGTGGTGTGGCAGTAAAGAATGCAGCACAGCCTGAAAAGAAATGGCTCCAGTTAAATGGTGCAGCAGTCATTGCGATAAGGGACTGCAGCTGAGTGAATCACAGACTGCTTTGTGCCCTTTTCCCTGCTTGCAAAGAGATTGGAGCCTGCCAGGGAGACCCTCGTCCTGGAAAGGTCAGGTTGCATGTCTGCGTGGACTCTTCCAGCAAACTTGTAAAGTGTTTGCTCAACTCCAGGAAGTCCCATTTGCTGTGGACAGCCCGCACTCCTGGAAGCATGCCCAGCTCCAATAGAAGAAGACACTGCTCCTGCAAGTGTGTTCCCTAACAGGGTTCACGCCTCTTTCCAAAGAAGAAACAGTGACTATGAGGGTAGGGGTAAATGCAAGACAGCAGTTCTTACAAGGTTGCAAGAAGGAAAGAAAGGACAAAGTTGGTACCTGATTAATTTTAATTAAGAAGGAATCTGATGGTTAGCTGACAATTTGGCCTTCTCTTTCCCTGTCCTCCCCCTCTGTGGCCCGGTGGCTGGTGCACTGTGGCGTGTTTTATCAGCTGGCACGTCTCCGGTTGTCTGAGACGGTTACTGGAGCTGCCTGGAGCACATGCCCTGGACAGCTTGACCTTTTCCAACTGTGGGAGGTAACGCCTTGCTTACTTTTCTCTCTTGCTGCTCTATTTGGTGCATCCACTTGCAGGAACCTTGTAAGGCAATGTGAATGAAGATGTGTCCTGTCTCCAAAGTCATGTGTCCTTGGCATTTCTTTTTTCACCTATCGAGAGAAATATTACTTGCACATGCAACTCATTAGACGAGTAACTTACATATTGCTGTTTTACATTGACTACACACGTGATATGTAAACAGTATGAATGACGGATTTAACTAAAAGAATATTTTTTCTGAATTATGTCACTTGCCCTGCCTCCCACACAGTTTGCAGAGTTCTGTCATCACAGATATACTTGCTAAAATAGCATTATCTGGACAGGATGGCAACTAGCAGCTCCATCAAGACCTTCCTCAACCTTTTAGGAGAAAGTCCTGGTAAAGGCACATGGCTTTGGAGTCAGTCGAGGAGCTAATTAGAGGCATCTCAGTCTGTTTCAGTGTAACGCCATAAAAAGTGTGTGCTATCTAGAAAGCAGAACATCTGGCGAACAGGCTAATGAGAGCCAGACTGGGGGAGCTCTGAGGCAAATGTAAGAGCTACCCTGTAGAGTTTGCTTATAATTCTTTGTAGGAGGTTACTAGTTTGTTGGGTTTTTTAAATTATTGTTATTTATTAAAACAAATGCAGACACCAAAGATCAAACAATGAAAGTCCAAATTGACTTCAGTTTGACATAAAATAGCCTGGCTGGGAAGGGTGATTTCTCCCTGGTTCCTGTGAATGTTTTCTGTCCCTTACTCCCCTCTCGGCCCTGCCCTTGAGATCCCCCGTGTCCGCGTGAGCTCCTCCGAATGAGAGGAGTTTGTTTGCTCTCTCAGCCAATGGAGAGTTTTTCCTTCCCTGAAGTAGGGAATCTGTTTTGCAAAGGGAGAGTTTTGGGCTCAGGAAAGTTTATGCTCCTTCTCTTCCTTTCTTTTTTGTTTTTTATTGTAATGATGACATATGGAAACTATTTACACAGGAGCATGCTCTGCTGCACTGAATGGAAATGTTGGAGTCCCGGCAGTATCGTTCCGGATGCCTTGTGTAAGCAGCCAGCTGGTTTTGCTTTTTCTTTTTTTCTCTTTTCTTTTTTTCCCCTCCCTCTCTCCCTTTTCAGGGAACGTCTGGGGTAAGTTACACAAGTGTGGAAGGAAGCTTTGCCATCTGTGAACAGCTCAGTTCGTTTACTTTGTCACGCCCCTTGTACTGTGAACTTCACAAATACCTATTTTCTTTTTTTGCTGGGGGGGCAAGACTCCTTGCTGTGACTAGTCAGCACTTTGACTCCTTTCCCATTAGTTGTTCATGTTCACTGGTGAGCAAATTCTGCTATATGCCAAAATAAGAGAGCATGGCACATGAAGCCTTGCTTTACCACCACACTCATGCTTAAAAGCTCTTTGTCCCGCAGCTAAGCCTCCCAACAACTTGCACTTAGAAACATCCTGCCACTAAGACAGCGATAGGGAAACGATTTAACTGAAGTCTGAGCCACCTTCCTCAGAGGGGAGGGGAGAAAACGTTTAGTTCTGCAGAGAGCAGAGGAAAATCTTTTGTGCGTAGCTTTCCCTTGAGGAAGCTGCGATATTGAGGATCAGCTTTCGGAGGGGAGGGAGGGAGGAACTTCAGATCTGACTTGTATCCCTCTCCCCAACTCCGCACACAAGCGTGCCCACTTCCCGACACGGCGGCTGCCATGCGGTGGAGAGAGCTGCCTGCCATCTACTTCGAGGATTACGGGAGTCCTGTGGAGAGATCCTCCTATCTCATTGAGCTCGATACTAATGGTAAATGCCGTCGGGGATGTTCTGCAGCACGAGCTGAGTGGAGCGGAGGTTGCATTAGTCTGTGTCATTGTTATCATGGGAGCAGCTGAGGAAATTAGCTAGCTGGAGGGCTGCCAAACAAACAGTCAGAGGGTTGCTTTTCAAATTTATTATTATTTTTATTATTATTTATTACCCAGATGATGCTGTTGCCTCAGGGATGCTAGATCAACCTTCTGGTACCTGATGGGGAAGGAGCTGATCCACAAAATGCAGCTCCTCACCAGAACACTTCACCAGTACATTTTCTGTTGTCTGTGCCTAGAAAGATGATGTCTGGTTTAGACAGGATGAAAACATCTTGGTTTCTAGAGTTATTTTTTTGTTTCTGATTTGCATCTTTGAGTGCTGTTTTGTATTCGCAACCTTGATCTCACTGGGACATCTCTTCTGTTTCAGCTGCGAGTCCTCTGTGTGAAACGCAGAGAGGGGTCCTGGGTTTTTACTGTGGTGTATCTTTTCCTAGTGTTGATCCTTTTCAAAGAGAGGTTGGTCTTTGCGAAAGAGCTACTTCAGGGTTAAAGGTAGTTTTGGCATCTTTTGGTAGGGTACAGTGTTTTGTTTAATGCTATAAACCTTTGCTGATTTGACCACAGTATGTTTTGATGTTCTTAAATTCTGTATATACTGTAATGCTCCAATAACATGGTAATACTGTAAGCAACCTGCTTAATAAGTCCCTCTTCCCCAAAAGAGCTAGTGCAGCCAAGGTGTTGATTCTGTGCTTTTTCAGTATCCCCTGAACTGTGTGAGATGAATCACACTCAGATTTTCTCTGAACGCTTGCTGTGTTTTGAAGGTGAGTTATGGAAAGGCCTGAAACCCTGGCTCCTGTTAGCGCCTTCACAGTTGTTGCTGGTTTGAGCAAGGCATCCTGCAGCCTCGCCCCAGCCACCCGATAATGAAGGAGCTGTGGGTGACATTGTGGATGGCACATGTGGCTCTGGGCGTCTTCAGACAGCGGGTTATGTGTGATGATAAGAGGTTGCGCTCTCTGCTCCGATGTACCAGTCGCTTGTGCGCCTCAGCAAAGTTTGGGGGTGTTTGACAGCTCTGCGCCTGTCTATGGTAACGCTTGAGGTCTTTGAGGCTGGGGGCTGGAGGCCACTTTGTGCTCTGCCTCTACTGTGACCCAGCTTAGTGCCCCACAGAGGGGAAGGCAGGCAGGACGGGGCTGCAGTGTGTTTCGTCTGGCAGCAAACAATCTGTTAGGATGAGAATGAGGACTGGAAAATACTTGTCTTCTGGGCAGTAAAGATCTTCAGCGGTGAGTCCAGGTTCTGATGAAGATGTGGTCCTTCTGCAACTCTGCTAAGCATTAAATGCAAAAAGGTTTTTGCTATCAGGCTGCAGTTTGAAGGAGTCTGTCTGTTTGAAACACATACACAGTAAAAGCTTCATAAATAATAACATTTAAGAACTTTTTAGAGCTCACAATGTAAAGCTTCTGATTTTTTGCATATTGCTGTCATCTTTTAGTTAAAAGGCAAACAAACCCAGAAGACTGCCATTCCAGTTCTGTGGATAAATAAAATCTCTATCATTCAGTTTTTTCAAGAACTGTGCTCATTCAAGGTGTAGAAGGGGTGTGGGGGAGGAATCAGCCTCATTCAAACATTCGTCCAGATTTTGAGTGGTATTTTAAGGGTATGGGGGAAGCAAGGAAGAGAAATAGGCTTAAATGCTGTAGGATTCTCAGCAATCTGAGTATGCAATCTGGAAAGTCTTCACAAATCCCGTGTAAATGTTATCTTAATTTGATTTGAGGATGGAAAAGGCAGCTGTGGCTCTGCATTGGTGAAGGGATTTCTGCCTCTGTCAGGAGCACGCAGTGCCATTTCTCTCGATGGGTGCAGTTTTTGGCGTGGACTCTCTCCCCGCTCCTGAGGGTGTTCTAGAAAGACTGAATCAGTAATTCAATGAAGGTTGTTTTGTCATAGCAAAGAGATGCAGCAAATCTTCAGCATGCTGTCATGAGAGAGGAAAAGAACCTCACTCTAATTTTTTCCCACTCTCAGATAACTTCTCATAAGACAGAGAGAACAAGCTACCGCATCACAGCTTCTGTGTTCATAAAAAGGGGGAAATCGGCACTTTTGCACTGGCAAGATCAATTGTTCCCTCTTTGGGAACATGAGGCACTGGAGGAGGGAAGTCGCTACTGAGAGCAAGAACAACCATGTGGTTTGGGTAATGACTGAAACTCTGGAGAACTGAGAGTGTGGACAGCTCCACCACAGGTTTCATGCGTGGCCCTAAGCAGGTCTTGCTTCTGTGGGGTCTCTGCTCAGTAGTCTTTGTCAAAGGTGCAAAATAAAATTCCCAGTCCCAGAAAAAAAACCAAGTGACAGTCCCTTTTTGAACAATAATTGTCTTTGTGCATGTTTTTCATGTGTCTTATTAGCACTGAGGCTGTAGAATGCAAAAAATGGCAAGTATTCTGGAGTTTATATACGTGCCCTGCATAGCTCTCCCATGGGAAGGGCACTATGTATGTGTAGCTATGCTTGGGAGTTGCTTTTTGCAATAGAATTGTATTTTTTAAATGAAATTTTTAGTTACAAAATCTGGTACAAATGTTTGTTGTTTTATAGTGCTTTACTGATGAGACAGACACACTCTTAGAAGTTTCAAAATCAATCTATGGGATATGAACAGAAAATTAATCTTGCTGTTTGTTTTCATCAGAGGAGTATTGGTACTTACCTGCACCAAAAAGAGTGTTGCAAAGATGCATTGTTTAATGACTCCGTAGAGCTCTGAAAAATGAGGCTTTCTACTAAAAATACTGACTGCTGCTATTGGTGTACTATACAGCTTCTACACTCAGACTGGTTTCCCTTGGCTGTGGTAGTCCTGTACTCCATTCTTCCACGGTCTCTCCTACCATTAAATGTGAAAAGGCAGTGTTCCTTTAGCAAGCCCACTTTTATTTTGTAGGTTGGACATCCTTGGAGACTTCTAGCTGTTAGCTGCCTGTTTATAGTTTATGACTGCTGGTAGTATGCTACGAACATGACAGCACAGATCTCCTGAGCCAGGAGACCTGCTTATTGTATTAAATAGGATGCTGTCTCTTTTGATGATCTTCTGGGAGCATTCCTGTGTTGAAGTGCTGAGTTTGAGTGTGTCTCTTAAAAGCTCCTACATGAGAAGAGTCAATTTGTCTGTGTACAAGCTGCCAGTTTCCTGGGTACTCTGCCACCTCTTGATGCTTGTCTCTGGGCCCAGTGCCTGGCTTGTTTGCATGCCTCCTGATCAATCTCAGCTCACTTAATTGTAAATCAATTTTTCTCTTATTGTACTGATGCAGATGGAGGTAGCTATGACGTTATTAATGATGCATCCAGCCCTGCTGCGGGGGACTGCTGTGCACAGCAAAGCTCTGCCCGACACAACTGGGAAATGAACTACCAAGAGGCAGCAATCTACCTCCAGGTGAGCCCTGCTGTTTGGTGTATTGTGTGAAAAATGGACTTCTGAAACTATGGTAGTTCCTGATTATAAGAAACAAAGAGCTTCAGTTTTAAGGTTAAAAAATCAGTGCTTTGCAAAGGAACCTGCTCGAAGAGTGGGGAGATGCTGGAAGTGCCTTCAGATGGGCTCTGGCAAGTGATTTGGGAGCAACTGAACAAGCTACCCATCCTCTCCCATCTCTCCCAGTGCCAAGGACTGTAGTAGTTGAGGGATTCAGCACATGTTCAGTTCTGCCACCTTACCATGGAGATTTCTGTAACTTGTCATAGATCATCATTTTGTATCTTCAGTCACTCCGGGGTGAATGGTCAGCGCTCTCCTGGAGACATCTCATGTTCTGGAACTGCAGGTCCTAATCCTGCCTTGGCCACAGATTTGGTGGGTGGCCCTGGGATGTTCGTTTAGCATCAGTCAAGCCCTGCAGGTCATGTAAGACACAGGAGAAGATAGAGGTCTTGATTTCTACAGGAAGAAAGCATGCTGAGATTAGGATCAGCCCAGGAGTGAAATTTATCCTATTTAAAAAGAAAAAACAAACGAACAAACAAACCAACCCCACCCATGCTCCAGTTACAGGAAACACCATCAACAAAGGTATAATATTTTTAAGATCGCCGTACAGTCTGGTGTGATGAATTAGGTACCAAAACTGAGCTGCTCCCAGAGCTGGCCAGTCTGAAATTGTTGCTGGCTCCCTCACTGTCCTTCCCTCCTCCTTCTCTTTGTTCCCTTTCAAAGGCTCTGCATTGCAGCTTGAGATGCTTTGGACCCAGTTAGGTTTTTTGCTTAAGTCACTGCAAGGTGATTGAAACCATTTGTTCCTCCCTCCTCCTACCCCCACAGGACTGAGACGTATTGCTTCTCTGACATTTTAAAACCGGGTAGGCTTGGACCTTGGTAATACTTCAGCTTCGTCGTATGCTAGAGCAGCACTGACAATATAATGGTAGCTCCATCCCCTCCCGGGCTTTTGTTTAAACTCATGATTATTGGAGATGCTCTGCAAAGGGTCATTGAGTTGCTGCAGTGTCTGATGGTAATGTACACAGCAGGCTTGGCCCTTCAGATGCAGATTATTCTTGCTGCTGCCTTGACCAATGGTCGTAATGACAATGTCCTTGAAATGAAGTAGACATAACTTAAAGAGCATGCAGATTGTTTATTTGAACCAGTAGCTGCAGGCAAGAGTGTCTTATCTGAATAAGAGGACTTTGCTGTCCAGCAACGTTTTGAATTGCTTGGCTACCAAGAGGCAGAATTTAGACTATTTTTCATTCTGCAAGTGTGTTTTGTCAGGCGTGAATAAGAATGCCCTGCTGATCTAAGCTAGCGCTCTCTTTGAGTGGGGGGGGCTTGTGTTTTATGGAGCTGGCTGCTGGGTTTTGTCCTGCTCGCAATCTGGCTCACTGACCCGGCAGCGTGTGTGTGTTTGTTCTTAAACAGAATGTGAGCTTGCCTGTGAGATGAGTAAATGAGAAACATTTGAAACTCTCTTCTGAATTAGTCTCAAGAATGCTTCACTTCTTAAAGGAGATCCTGTTTCCTGACCTTGTTATCCATTTGCAATCACAGTTATTCTGCTTTGATAGTAATAGCTTACTGTCCTTACAGTAATTGCTTACCTGGAAAGATGTTAATTTAAAAAAACCCACACCAACAAACAACTTCTTGTGCATCTGAGTGTCCCAGCTAGGGAAAAATGATCTCTTATGACAGTTTCCAAGAGGCAGCAAATGTCCTGCGAGTGACTAAAGCTCCCTTGCTTAAACCATTGACTCAAGAAAGAGAAGCAGCTGTTGGGTGGTTCTGCATGAAAAACCTCTAAATTCTCCCCAAACTAAGTTTTGTCCTAGAGGTAAAAATAGTAATGATGTAGCTGTTTAAAAATCAGTTGTAGGCAAACTGTTAAGATGGAGTATCTGACCTTTTAACGTTAATTAAGCTTTCTAGTTAAGAGGGAATGACAAATCAGTATAGAGACTTGTTAATTTTTTATGGAGTCTGTCTTCTCACATTCCTGAAGCAGAAAACACTGCGTGTGCTCCAGTGTTTTCTCCCAGACATTTTGCAAGGCCAAGATAAGGAGGAGCAACTGCCAGCCAGGTGCCCTGGAGCTTATCTGTGTGTTTTCATGTTCTGTCCTGCAGAAGTTTAATCAAAGAAGTCTGTAAACATGTGGAAGTGGTTGCAAATAAATGAAGTGCTGTGTTTATGTTGGGATGTTGACTAAAGTTTCTTTGCCTACCTCTATAAACTCTTTCAGCACTCTTCCTCATTTTGAAAAGGCTCAAGGGTTTCTGAAGCAGGAGTTTGTGGATATTAATGAGTTTCATTACTGAAATATGCTTATGAACAGACGGGGATGTCCCGTGTGTGTAGAGTTCATTCCTCAATAAACAGATCAATATCAGGCTGTAAAGTGGGAATAGTCTGTTGGGAACTGTAGCTAATCCTTATAAAAGTCTGTGTTCTTCATGTGGAAAGCTCTGTTACAGTACTGAGAGTCACTAATGCTGTTCTCTTCTTAATTCCTGCTGCCTTAGGAAGGAGAAAATAATGATAAATTCTTCACTCACCCCAAAAATGCCAAAGCACTTGCTGCCTACCTCTTCGCACACAATCACCTTTTCTACCTAATGGAGCTGAGCACAGCACTGCTTCTCCTGTTGCTATCTCTCTGCGAGGCACCAGCTGTTCCTATGCTCCGTCTTGGCATCTTTGTAAGTACTTTGGGGCAAAATGAAGAAGTCTGCCTGTTTTGCATGGGTGGCTAAGAGGAAAAAGGAGGATAAACATAGAGGAAGAAGGTAGCAGTAGTAGGAAAAAAACACCTGGCCTGTTCTGTAAATTGGTTGACAGCAGATATGTCAACCAGCAAAACATCCTTTTTTCATTTGATGTGCATAGACCACAATGAAAGTGACACTTATTTCATATTATCACTTTGTGCAGTTCTTAAATTTTGTAACTGTTAGAGAAGTGTGTGGTTTTTGCTTTTTCTTGAGGTAACTCAAGAATCTGTATGCTTTGACGGGGTGGTTTTAAAGTCATTGCGAGGGTTGGTGCCGTTACCCCAGCACCACCACTGGTTCCTAGAACACAGACAGGTCTCAGCCTGGGACAGGTTGCTAAACCTCCTGTCCTCTCCTCCCAGTGTTGTGAGGACTCTTTTAATGTGTGCGTGTGTTTGAGGGACTTGAAGTTTTATGTCTAACCTTCACAAAATGCAGTTTGAGAGAAGGGATACACAAACTGGTGTGTACTGTTGTCAGTCCACAACCACTTCATGAGGTACCACTGTCAGACACAGTGCTAGGAGCTGCTGTTGCTGGTAGGAGAATCTACATCTGCTTTTGGAGCTGTTAATGGCACCCTAGGACCATGCCAGGGATGTAAAACAGCCGTGACAACCTTGGGGTCAAAGTGTTCCTCAAAATGAGTCAGGGGTGCATAACTCAGTTTGGGTTTTGAGCTATGACTAAAGCTGAGGTTGTAAGAAAATACTGTCGTTGTCTTTGTGGTGCATTTTGCATCTTCCAACAGAGAAGGGGTCCATCAGCACTGCCAAAAGCTGCCTTCTGTTCCAGAGCTTGATCAGGACCCTGTCTGTGGTTGTCCAGAACATCTATTTCAAGAGAAAACCTTTCTCTATGTAAATTCTCTCTGCCCAGCAGCTTTTCTTCCCTGCATTTCACTAAAAAAATTGCAGTCTCATACTTTTTTTAAAAGGTTTTTGCTCGAGTTGCTGGTGTCTTGCCCTTTTGTTTCAAATGTATCAATACATTTAGACATTAGACAGGTGTACTCTTCGCTGGGTAAAAAACTGGCTGGACGGCCGAGCCCAGAGAGTTGTGGTGAATGGAGTTAAATCCAGTTGGCGGCTGGTCACAAGCGGTGTTCCCCAGGGCTCAGTTTTGGGGCCGGTCTTGTTCAATATCTTTACCAATGATCTGGATGAGGGGATTGAGTGCTCCCTCAGTAAGTTTGCAGAWGACACTAAATTGGGCAGGAGTGTTGATCTGCTTGAGGGTAGGAAGGGTCTGCAGGGGGATCTGGACAGGCTGGATCGATGGGCTGAGGCCAACTGCATGAGGTTCAACAAGGCCAAGTGCCGGGTCCTGCACTTTGGCCACAACAACCCCATGCAACGCTACAGGGTGGGGGAAGAGTGGCTGGAAAGCTGCCTGTCAGAAAAGGACCTGGGGGTGCTGGTTGACAGCCGGCTGAACATGAGCCGGCAGTGTGCCCAGGTGGCCAAGAAGGCCAACGGCATCCTGGCCTGTATCAGAAATAGTGTGGCCAGCAGGAGTAGGGATGTGATCGTGCCCCTGTACTCGGCACTGGTGAGGCCGCGCCTCGAATACTGTGTTCAGTTTTGGGCCCCTCACTACAAGAAGGACATTGAGGTGCTGGAGCGTGTCCAAAGGAGAGCAACGAAGCTGGTGAAGGGTCTGGAGCACAAGTCTGATGAGGAGTGGCTGAGGGAACTGGGGTTGTTTAGCCTGGAGAGGAGGAGGCTGAGGGGAGACCTCATCGCGCTCTACAACTACCTGAAAGGAGGTTGCAGTGAGGTGGGGGTCGGTCTCTTCTCCCAAGGAACTAGCGATAGGACGAGAGGAAATGGCCTCAAGTTGCGCCAGGGGAGGTTTAGATTGGACATTAGGAAAAATTTCTTTACGGAAAGAGTGGTTAAGCATTGGAACAGGCTGCCCAGGGAAGTGGTGGAGTCACCATCCCTGGAAGTATTTAAAAGATGTGTAGATGAGGCGCTTAGGGACATGGTGTAGTGGGCATGGTGGTGTTGGGTTGATGGTTGGACTCGATGATCTTAGAGGTCTTTTCCAACCTTAATGATTCTATGATTCTATGATTTTTTGGATGTGTTATTCAAGTCCAAAAGGGATGTGGATTTCCAGGAAATTCTGGGCTGATACTGAATGGAGGAAAATTCTACGGGCTTTGATAAAAGCACAAAGCAATAAATATAGAAACTTCGAAAAACAGAGTGCTGTGCTAGCTTTAAGAGTGGCCTTGGGGTTTCCTGCGTGTCACAGAGCTGTGCTCAGACTGTTGTCAAACCCACGTGCTTCTAGAAAAAGGAAGGGCAGCAATGTGGCCTCTGATGTGCTGCTGTTTGTAATCAGAAGCACTGGTTTAAGCTTTGCTGTATTGTAACAGGTCCATGCAACCCTGGAGCTGTTTGCGTTAATTGTGGTAGTCTTTGAACTCTCAATGAAGATGAGGTGGCTGGGCTTCCAAACCTTTATCAGGCACAAAAGGACAATGGTGAAGGTAAGTTATCTGTCTGATTGTCAGTGTTTCTCCTTCAGCATCTTCGGGAACCGAAGAACCGGATTAAATATTGGCCTGTACTGTAGCAGGGATGACTTAGCCATGTGTCCCAGCTGCCAAATGATTCATGTGAGATCTCTAAGCTCTCGGAGACACCTCCCATCCTTAAAGTGTCCAAATAAATGGGTGGTCAGTGAGAGCTTTGCTTTTCCCAGAAGGACACTGCAGCTGTGCCTCTCATTAAACCCCTTTTTTGCAGACTTGCGTGCTGTTTGTACAGTTCATAGAGGCCATCGTGGTGTTGGTGCGCCAAACCTCGCACGTCCGGATAACGAGAGCTCTGCGCTGTATCTTCTTGGTGGACTGCCGTTACTGTGGTGCCGTCAGGAGGTGAGTGGTCAGCTGGCTGAGTTTTCTGCTGTCATGCCTGGGTCTGGGGTGGAGGAAAAGCACTCTGATCCTGCAGGCATCTTGGGAAGATAAGTGTCTTTCATGGGCATTTCAGATGTAAGAGATCTTTTGTAATTGTGACTGAAGTGTACTTAGTGTCTTGCCTATGTAGGGAAATTTCATAGGTAGTAGCTTTGGATGTGCTTACGGTACACAGTGCTTATGTGTACTGTCCTCAGCTGTATGAACTACCTCAGAGAACACAACACGTGAATGTGGCTGTATTGTTTCTGGCTCCTAGGTTTGCCTGTAAATTGCACAATGAATCACAGAGCTAGTCTTTAGTCTGGAGAAGGAAAGTTGCCAGGGTGACATTAGTATTGTTTGCAGTACCTGAAAGCTGACTGCAAAGGACAGATAGGTAGCTTGGAAACGATCTTAATTTACCGAGCTTTCTACTTTTAATCCTTGGAGGGAGTGGGAAGAACGTCCTCAAGTATGGTGTGTTGTTGGGGTTTTTTTCCCTGCCAACCCGGAGGAGAAAACATGCAAGATTTAGTTTATTAATGTTTCCTTATTTTTCAGAAATCTGCGACAGATCTTCCAGTCCCTCCCACCATTTATTGACATTCTTCTCCTCCTGCTTTTCTTCATGGTGATTTTTGCCATCCTGGGTGAGTTGTATTTATGGAAGGTGAAGTGATGCTCTTCACTGGTTATTGTCCAAAAGCAACACAAACAGCCTGGATGAATATAAAGCCGATCAGATTCAGAGTCCTGCCAGGATCTTCCATTTATCCCATTTCATCCGCAGTCATCTGGAAGGCAGAATTAAAGATCCAAAAAATCTAGAAGCTGGTTATTTGATTTTGAGACAAAGGTCCTTTTGACCTCTTCCAGAGGAAAGTCTGTGGTGTGTGTGTTTGTGGTTTCCAGGTTCCGTTTCTATCAACTATTCCTCAATCTTGTAAGTTTAGTCTACATTCCCACGAATGCATGTGTCTGCAGTGTACCTGCTACAGTCCTATACTCAAACCATCCCCAGAAAGTTTGTTTTCCGAAAGGATCGGTGAAATGCCAGTGACATGTATTGGCAAATCTGTATGGAGAAGGCCTTCCAAATACTCTCCTCTTCATGGTGTCAGAGAGGGCTTACTCTTAGTGTGACCTTCTCTTTGGGAACAGAGACTCACCACTCTGCTGCTTGACATTAAACAGACTTTATTTTTGTTTGTTCTTTCTCCCTTTCTTCTCTCCTCCTCTACCTTCTCTGCTGCTTCTCTAGGTTTTTACTTGTTTTCTCCTAACCACTCGGATCCGGTGAGTATCGCTGATTCTTTCAACTGAAGCTTGAGTCCCATTTTGACATGCTTAAGAATCAAACATTACTGTGTGGAGGTAGCTTATTCCTGTGTGGTGGTCTGGGAGGCCAGATGCTAGCCGGTCAGAGGCTGCTTGGCAGTGTTACCCTGGTTTTACCCCCTGCTGGGAAGGAAGATGGTGCAGAGAACTTCCTCAAAGACAGGATGTCCCAAAGGGAACATTCAGGCAGTTGTTCCTTGTTCTTGGTGTCTTAATTCAGTCAAACGAGCCACCTGCCGCTGTCCCCAGGGGAGGAAGGTACCTGGGTGAAAGCTCGGCCGCCTCAGACTGTGCCTGTCAGAGTCCAGTAGCCACTAGTTCCTGCTGCTGCCGAGCCTGTAGCTTGCTGGGAGTAACTACTACAAAAATGGGTAGATGAGCTTGTAATTGTTTTAACTCTTCACATGCCATCTCTCAGGGACCTTTAAAAAGGACCAGTGCTGAAGTACCCTTTCCCTAGCGGAGGCATCAGGGAATTGTAGAACTGCCTGTATTCAAGTGGGTGGGTGGGTTGGTTGCTTGTTTTCTGAATGAAATGTCACTATGAAATTCTGCTTGCATTTTGTCATGGGAGTTTTTTCTTTCAGTACTTCAATACCTTAGAGAACAGCCTCGTGAATCTCTTCGTGCTTTTGACCACTTCAAAGTAAGTTCATGCTTTTCTAGCTCAGTCTTTCCCTTCATCCCCAAAGAAGTCTAGCAGAGCCAAGAGTTTATTTGCAGAAATGTTTTGTCTCCAAATGTGACCCCTTTCCTCTGCATGGGAGAGAGGTTTCCTGGGTTAGCCTGCATAGGAAGAACTGGTATTTAATTTTGTTTTAGGACACTGTGACCTCAGATGCAGAGTTATCTCTAAGTGACTCAGACCGCTTCATCACTGTGAGGGCAATAAGGGGGGAAACAGCTTTATTAGGCCTTGGTCCAAGAAGGGAAAGTTTCTATTTGTGCTCCTTTGTCAGCCGACAGTTTGCTGTTCTGAAGTAACTTCCTATTCCTGCTTTGGTTCACCTATCTGCTAGGAAAGGGGGATAACAACAGTGGGTAAATATTGATCTGCTGTCAGGGAGAGCTCTGAGGATTAGGAAATTAGCAAACGATGGAATAAATCTTAGGTTGTAACACTCTTACACCAAGGCTGTATTGCTGTCGTTGCTAAGTATCAAAGCACAATTCTTAGCCATGTGACAAATCCCCTTTGCCCATTTGGTTTTCGGGATGTGCAAGGAATATGCTTTCCATATTTATGTTTTCATCATGCCTCCATGTTCTTGCTGCCCATTGCTAGGCACAAACTTCTGTGTCATGAGCAACCACATGTTTTGCAGAAAAGTGCAGATCTTTGGATGTGAGTTTACACACACACCTGCGTCCTGCGCCTCTTGCCTTTGTAGTGGGAAGTGTAGCGTGAGCTATTTGGCACTTAAACTTATGTCTTTTTCGGATGCAGTTTCCCTGATGTGATGATGCCATCTTATGCCCGGAACCCCTGGTCCTGTGTCTTCTTCATAGTGTATCTCTCCATTGAGCTGTACTTCATCATGAACTTGGTGAGTCTCTTGTTGAAGCACTTGACTTCTCTCTGCCTGACTTTGGAGCTCATTGCCCAGCAGAGCCTTCCCCATTCCCAAGAGTGCTCTGTAATAATCTGAGACCCTTTGGCAGAATACTTCTAGAAATGGCAGCTTTGCTACACATTGGAGTCTTTTAATGTTTAAGCACAAGGAGTTGAACTAAATGACAGAAAACAGAATGATACGAGTATCTTTCAACTTCTCTCACATTAATATCACGCTTGGAGTGACACTCTCAGTTGCATGAAATTTATTGTCCTTTTCTGTCTTAATTATTTATCATAAAATGGCATTTTATTATCTGGGCTTGCCTGAAATACTTTGTAAATCAGTTTGAAGGGGATGGAATTACCAAGTATGGCAGGACTTGAAGAGTGCTGATAACTGCAGTGTGAGAGCATGGCTGCTGTGCTGGCTCTGCTTCTTGCAGCATCTAGGGCAGGGCCAAGACCAGCTCAGGTGAGGATGTGAGCGGTGGAAAAGGGGTTGTCAAAGGAGTTGAGGAATTCTGCAATCCAAGGTGAGTGATTTGATGCTTGTAGCAGGCTTGGATTTCGCTGCTGCTGTCCTAGATGGAGGGTTAGTTTTGACATGTGTTTGCCACAGCTGCCGTGGAAGGGTGAGTCCAGAAGGCAGCCCTCAAAACCCACTTTCCAGGAAGAGATCAGGGCATTTTAACAAACCTTTTGATACTGTTTTCTGTTGGCATGTGTGGGGTTTAGCCTTAGCTCTTAAAACCACTAGCGAGTGTTAGGAGGCCAGAAACATCTGGACCTCTTCCAAAAAGTGGATCAGTGTGTGCAGTGTGCCTGGTGATCCTTTTGTGGGATCCCTTATGGCCAACGGGTCCTCGCTGACTCCATTCTGCCTCAGTCAGCGTAGCACTTAGTAAATTCCTCCTGCAGGCAATGCCTCTCCTTGCCTCTGGATGTTCCTGCCTGTACGAGAAGCACTGGCCCAGGTAGCCGCAGAGTATAAGGATCTCTCCTGTCTTCTCTCTGCAGCTTCTCGCTGTTGTGTTCGACACTTTCAATGACATCGAGAAGAGGAAGTTTAAGTCCTTGCTGCTGCACAAGCGCACGGCCATACAGCATGCCTACCGCTTGCTGATCACCAAACAGGTACGGGGCCCTGCAGGGAGGCTGAGAACAGCCTGGGGTGCAGCAGGAGGGGAGGTCAGCAATGTTTTAAGAACACCAGTGGTCTGGAGTGTTTAAAGAGCATGTTCCAGAAAAGATGATTTATATCTGTTGACTGTAATCATACTCACCAAGGGCTACTGTTTTTTCATTTGTGTAACTTGTTTGTATCTCTTTCTGGAGAAAAACCAAAGTAGTCTGAATTTCAGCCCCATGTGAGGTTATGGAAGGGTCTTGATAAAATGAGTCAAGTCTGTTCTGGAGAGCACGCAATCATTGATTTCTCTCTGATTCAGTGTGGGTCACTTGAGGACTTGCCTCTCAAGCACCAGTACTTAGAGGAGGGGTGGGTTATACATGTGAAGGTACAGTACAGTTGCTAGATACTGCATGAGTAAATGGTGCAGAAACAGAAGTAATTCACCTATGAACAACTCTTTATGGGGACAGAGCACTGGGGGAGAGGGTTGATTTCCTGCTTAACTTGTGGAGCAGGAAGAGAAATAAGGCCCAAAAATAACTAACCCACTTCTAGTAGATTAGTTCACGTGTAGGGCACATTCATTATATGAACAGTTCCTGAGGAATAGCTGATAGTCTTAGAAAAGTGCCAGTAATGGGATCTGTTAGGCTGTCTACTAATTTCCCAAGAAGAGTGGTTGAACTCTGTCGCTTGAGGTGTCTGGTTGGACAATTTTCACATGATAGGGCAACAGGGAACAGCTCTGCATTTGCTGGAGGGACCGACTGCCAGGAGAGCTTTCTGATCTCTGTGCTCTGGGATAAGCTCAGTACGTTAAAGTAATAGCTCAGGGTACTTTTGGGGCTTAGTTATAATGGCATCTTACGATAATGTAGAAATCCTGCTTAAAACAAATCCAGAGTGAGAATTAAATACGCTAGCCTCTATGTGCTTCTGCCTGATTTCGCTGCTTATGACAACATTCCCTTGTTTCTAGAGGCCGTCTGGAATTTCCTTCAAGCACTTTGAAGGGCTGTTGCGGTTTTACAAGCCTCGGATGTGTGCCAGAGAGCGATATCTCACTTTCAAAGCACTGAATCAAAGCAATACTCCTTTAGTCAGGTAGGATGGTCTTACTGCTGCACCCAGAGCAGGGAGGTTGCTTCAGTCTCTGAAGCTAGGCTGTACTTCAGAGAGGATGGCTGAGTTGATGGAAGGAAATTTGTCTGGGGTGTGGGAATAGAGTTATGTGATTGAAAGGATTTGTCTGGGAAGCAGGGAGCGTGGAGGTGTGGGTATCCTGAGAGTTGAGGTTTTTCTACGGAGGTGATGGAGTTCCTGCGTGCCCTCTTGTGGATACAGCGCTCTGCTGGCAGTCACCAGGCAGCCTCTGTTTCCGACCTCCCCTGCCAGAACAGAGGAGCGAGAAATTGAGGAACAGCATTAGAGCCTGCAAGGAGCATTTCTTCACACAGTGCAGCCTCGCAGCTTAACAAGTTTTTGTTTTTTTCCAGCAGCTGGCTGTGTCCCCCAGGGTTTTGTTAATTAAAATCTGGTTCTGCTGGTGCTTTCAGGACTGTCATCCTCTGTGTTATGAGGCAGAGAATTACCATTCTGGTGGGTGGGTGCAGCTAACTCCAGCCAGCATGGAAGTAGAGGGAATTAGAGCAGGAGACCTTCTCTTCCTTTTCCTTTGTTCTGGCCACAGACAGGCTTGGAGTGAGTCTCCCATGAAACTGGTGCCAGTGCTTCTCCTTAAAGTCAAGTGCCACAGAGAAGTGTTGAAAATGGCATAGGGAGAAAGGCTGAGTTCTTAAATTTAGGCATCTAATGACACCAGTGAGAGTCTGAGAAGTTCAGCATCCTCACTTTCAGACACCTAAAAGCTGTTATAGGCCTGACCCTGAGCACCTAGGCAGACACTCATGTTTTATGAGTTTCTTTGCTTTCATGTCCTTTTTCAAATTTCATTGTTACCTTGAAAAGAAAAGGACTGTACGAGTAATTAAGACAGTCCAAGACTTCTTCATGAAGAGTAGTACAATCTCTATCCTTTGGAGTTTGCTATCTAAGCCTCAGGTCTTTCAGTGGTAACATTCTGGAGTTCAGTAGAGTCAGAGTTTCCCCTAAGGGCTGTAGCATTACAGAAAGAAGATAGGCTTTGCACCCTGTTCTGGCTATTGTCAGTCAGTAACCTTTGGCCAGATGGGGAAGAGGTCAGTGTGGAGTTATATCAGCTGTGGCTGCAGTTCTAATAAGGAGTTAATAACTTCCAGGGACTCTCTACTGATGATGCCTGACAGGGACAATTAAGGATCTAATCAACTCCAAGGCTCTGATCAGATGCTTCTTTCTGTTTTGCAGTCTAAAGGATTTTTACAATTTCTATGAAGTTGTTGGCTTAAAATGGAAGGTAAGTATTTATTGGGTGGAGAAGAGAGGAAGTGTGTGTGGGAGGGAGAGCAAAGGAGGCCAGTGATTAAAGAGAAGGTGGGTGAGACACAAAGGCAATCTAAAAGAAGCAGATGATGGGGATAAGGTGGGTCTCCATCACTGCACATTTTTTGTATGGATGTAGCATTGACTTCTGATCATGGCTGTTCTGCTTCCAGGCAAAACGAAGTCGTGAGCACTGGTTTGATGACCTTCCACGGACAGCATTCCTTATTTTTAAAGGTAACAGGCTGTGTTTTCATGACAGCATGTGTTCAACTAACAGGAAAAGCATTTCTTTACAAAGACAGGGTCCTCTGAAAGGACCTTCTCTTATGTCCCTGGTAAAGAGCTGAGGGAAGGCCTAGTAACCAATGCTCTATGTATTCAGAGCCTCCAAGGCCAGAGCCTTGTATTCAGAGTCTCCAAGAAAGATTTCTGTCATGTAAATATTCCCTGTGCTCTGACCCAAACCCCGGCTTCCTTAAAATAAGAGACCTCTTGGCAGAAGCTCTGTAGCGAACCAGACCCTGAGGTCATGGAGGACTGTATTCCTTTTTCAGCACAGAGGTTAGGTGGGGATTTATGATTGCTGAATCTAGTAGAGTTTATAGAGTTTCTCCATATCCCAGGCGGCAACTCACAGCACTGACTGTGGAGTGGGATTTGTGTTTTCACAAAAGCTGCTAGGCTTCCTAGTCCCACAATGTGGTTGCAGCGCTCATACAGGTCAAGTGCAGCTGCTCAGGAAGGGGAAAGAGGTCTGAAATACCCATCAGTGTAATCTATCTTGGAAACGTGATTTATCTTCCATGTCCCAAGTTTCCTGACTGAATGTAGCCATTCAGAAATAAGAACTTATCTGCAATTGTTTTTCAGTGTTGTATGCTAGTGGGAAACAGTTAACACCATCTTGATCCAAACACACAGCTGCCATAGGAGTCCTACATATCTCTGCTGATGCACTCAACCCTCCTGCGTATGTGTTGTTCCAAACATGGGCAGTGCTTCAGCAGCTGCATTTACCTCTGTCCACACCACAGAACTAGTACATAGAGGGAAAAAAAGGCATCTCAGGGGTTAAGGATAGTGAGGTCATTGCTGCTGAAATTCTGGAGGAAATTTGAACTTGGTCCCAAGAAGTAAAAGTTAATAATCTGCTAATCTGCTTAGTTTCTGTGCTGAGAATTGGTATGAAAAATGTCTCTAAGGAGAAGATAGAGGAAGCTGCGTGTGAGGTATGGAGGATCGCGTAAACATTTGTTTTGTCATACCTTCCTTCACACAGGCATCAACATCCTTGTGAAGTCCCGCATGTTCCAATACACCATGTGTAAGTAGAAGTAACGACCTGTCTCTCTGCTAGGCTCCCTTCATTGCGTGGATCTGGGATGCTCTGTCTGTGCCAGCCCCTCCAAGGACTCAGCGTGGTGGGGCCTGGTCTTTGGTTTGAGCCATGGCTTGTGGGCAAATTCTGGAGTTTTGATGGAGAGGGAGGGAGCTGCATGCTCGTACTGACCGCTGCTGCAGCCTGGGCTCTCAGCTCTCGCTGTGTTGCGTCCTCTGGAGAGGCTCGTTGGTTCACTGCTTCATAACGCACTTGTGGGTCTGATTCTGTAGGAGTCAGCTTGTTGCATTTGGGTAGTTTGGTGGTTAGCTTTCAAAAGCCTTGAGGTTTTTATCTTGCAGCTGAAGGATGCTGGGCAAGGAACTGCCTTGCCAGTCAACCACCTTCTTCTGTTTGCACTTGAGAAGGTGCAAGCATCCTCGTTGCTGGAGGGATTGCTTGGTAACTGTACTGCTTGCAAGAATGATCCTGTGCTCCTCTTCTGTAGAGGAGAAAGAGTGCTTACTTGTGGTGCTACTCGCTATATTCTAAACTATCTGTTCCTACTCAGTAATTTTGAATGTTGGAGGAGATGTTTTTTGTAAATTAGGATGCTAAACTAAAGAGGGTGGGGTGGAGTGAGGAGATCTGAGTGAAAAGGAGAAGTCCTGCACTTTCAGTTCTCAGGATTTGAATGTTGGGGAGCAGCAATAGATCCAAGCCGACAGGGCTTTGTCCTGCACTGCTGGGGACCTAGTGGTTCTCAAGATCTCGTTCCAGAACTAGGAGGAAGCTGAAATAAGCAGGTATTAACATGGCAGAATGTAAGATCATTATGAGTAAAAATGATTGAGCATGATTCAGACCATTGTTTTGTTTTAGTGTTTTGTTTTAGTTTTGTTTCCTTCTGCAGATAAAAGTATTGCACCTGTTAAAGACCTGGGAAAAGTCAGTGTAGAAGTTTTGCAACTCTCCCAAGTTATGAGTTCAATTTGTTGGTTGAATTGGAAACACTGACCCTTCCACTTGTCCTATATTGTACTCTTTTTGTTAGCCTAGGAAATGGATGTCCTGTGGTCCAGGAGTGTTTTTGCTATGGGTTTTTACTTTGTTTTCCAGATACTGTGGTAGCTGTGAATGGAATTTGGATTCTTGTTGAAACCTTCATGCTGCAAGGTAGGAAACATTGCAGCTTGTTTCTTGACTATGATGCTGGGGGATTGAATAAAGGGAAGGCTAGAAAAGGTTCTTCTTGTGTCTTGCAGGAGGGAATTTCTTCTCCAGAAACGTCCCATGGAGCTACATAGTCTTCCTCACAAGTAAGCTGATGCCTTCCAACAGAGCCGTGTCATTTCATAAGGGGGGGAATAGACAGCTCTGTTCCCAGAAGATTATTCAGTTTGAGGTTAAAACTTAGCCACAGGTGTACAGACTCCGTCTAGAACAACGCTGTGCCTGGCAGGGATCGTCAGCATCCACACAGACCCATGTGAACACTGCTGCGCTGTTACACAGCTCCCTGCGCCACTGCAGTCTGGGGAGCCTCTTACTTCTGGTGCAACTCTCTGCAAAAGCAGCTGTATTACTCTTAAAGCTGGCTTCAGCCCTGAGAGCAGAATAGCCTTGTTTTGTAGGCACAGCGTGCAAAGTAATAAGCTCCTCCAGACTTGTGATGGCTCTGTGTGGAGTTGCTCACGGTGCTCTGTGCTGCGCTGACTATTCCAGGAGGCATTACCAGCTCTGATCTGATTGCAGCTGTGAGCTGGCTCTCTGCCATGCAAAGCAAGGCAGTCCTGTTGGAGTACAGAGTGCAGGGGCACGCTGAGGAGAAGTCTGAAGGGACTAGATGAACTAGTTGACGAGCTGAGTTTTCTAATTGAACATCATCCCCTCCATAAACGTGTACCTTAGCCTTCCTTTTCAGCCCAAGTATAAGCAATTACAACTTCATGTGCTGGTTCATTGCTGTCATGGTTTAATCCCAGCAGGCAGCCAAACACCATACAGCCGCTCGCGCACTCCCCCCCCGGTGGGATGGGGGAGAGAATCAGAATAGTAAAAGTGAGAAAACTCATGGGTTGAGATAAGGACAGTTTAATAGGTAAAGCAAAAGCCGCGCATGCAAGCAAAGCAAAACAAGGGATTCCTTCACTACTTCCCATCGGCAGGCAGGTGTTCAGCCATCTCCAGGAAAGCAGGGCTCCATCACGCATAACGGTTACTTGGGAAGACAAACGCCATCACTCTGAACGTCCCCCCTTCCTTCTTCTTCCCCCAGCTTTATATACTGAGCATGATGTCACATGGTATGGAATACCCCGTTGGCCAGTTGGGTCAGCTGTCCTGGCTATGCTCCCTCCCAGCTTCTTGTGCACCTGGTAGAGCATGGGAAGCTGAAAAGTCCTTGACTAGTAGACTACTTAACACACTGATGTTTTTAGTTGTTGCTATCAACATTATTCTCATACTAAATCCAAAACATAGCACTATACCAACTACTAGGAAAAAAAATTAACTCTATCCCAGCTGAAACCAGGACAATTGCACTGCCATGGAACTCTTCAGTGATGTGAATTCACTTCCCTTCTCCTGCCAGTGTCTCTTGCTCAAGAGGAGAAGAAAAGTATAGCTCCATTGAATCAAAATAGTGTGTAAAACTGCAGCAGGAGGTTCTTTGGAGAATCTAGGAGAGGTTGCTAACCTCTTACTTGACTGCTGGGTAGCTCTACTGCTTCCCTGGCCATTAGTCTTCCAAACGCTTGTTATGAAAGTTTGAAGGCAGAGGCCCTTGCAACACTTCTTTTCACAAGGATGTTGTCGTCCAGCTCTTCACTTCTCTCCCACCTTGGAACCTGGAAAGAAAGACTTTGGGATGACTGAAACAGGGCATCATCATGTGATTGTGGCATTCTTTAACCTACAGGCTTACAAGGTGCTGCCAGGACAGGGGGTGAAATACTCAGCTGGCTCCTCTTTGAAAGGATCTCTCCCTGCAGGTCGAGGCTAGGCTATGGGACGCGGATACGTTCCACTGAGATAGAAGGAAATAAACAGGCAGGACTGAACTCCCTACACCACTTTCTGGCCTTTCCTACAGGAGCTTGTGCCTCAACAGTTATAGCGTGTTAGCCAACTAACGGCTTTGTAGACTGCTCTGGAGAGAAATAGCCATGAATATAGGAATATGTGTTGCTTTGGAGGGAAGATGTCTCTCTGGCATGTCACCAAGAATAAGGAGGATGGGTGGGAGTCTGTTAAACCTATGTTCAGTGGTCCTGTACTTAAATCACCACACATCTTTGAGGGCAAGCCTTTGCATGAGCCCTCTATGTGATGCTGCTTATTTCTGTCCATGGTTGTCATCTTGTTTTACAGTCTATGGCGTGGAGCTGCTCCTGAAGACCACTGGGCTGGGGCCTGTCGAGTACCTGTCCTCAGGTTGGAATCTGTAAGTGCACACTGACGTTTTGAGAGAGAGATGGCAAAAATTGTTGGGTTAGAAAGACTGACTTCTGCGATGAGTTTTTAGGCTTGCAGAGGAGGCCATCAGCAGGCTATTATAATCCTTCTGCCCTTGGCCTTGTGCATCTTGTTAGGCTGGAGCAGCACTAAGTACCTCCTCTCTGCTGAAACACTAGCGATAAATCATTGCTCTTACTTTATATTTTTTTTCTTTCTAGCTTTGACTTCTCAGTCACCCTGTTTGCATTTTTGGGGCTCATGGCACTGGCGTTTAACATGGAGCCATTCTACTTCATTGTGGTCTTGCGACCCCTTCAGCTGCTGAGGTGAGACGGGATGGCTGGGCGGGGGGCACAGAGAGCAGGTGGGGAGGAAAACAGCCAGGCTGGTTTTCCGTCAATCCAGTTGGGGACCAAGCTCCTTACCAGGAGAGGGCAAGGATTGCTCTGTGGGTACGTGACCATGGCAAACAGGAATGAGATTAGCCAGAGTTATCAAACAAAAACTTGGGATGGGATATGAAACCCCGTGCTTTGGAGCTTAAGCTGATCTCTAATAGAGATCAAGGGATTTACCGGGGGCAGATTATCCTGTGTCTGCCTTCGTGGGGTTCTTACACCTCCTCTAAATTGTCTGATGCTGTTCAGAGAAAAGCTCTTCTGTCAGGGTGAGACAGTCTGAGCCAGTTTAATAATTTCCATTGAATTACCAGAAATGACAGTTTTCAAAGGATGCTGCTTTCTAGGGTGAAGTACAACCCTGCTCTAACTGCGTCTCACACTTTAAGCAAGACTGTGGCCTGTAACCTCTCTGCAGCTCAGTAAGATGGGTCTGATTAACCCTCTCATTTCGAGGCTGTTACGGAGGTACATTCACCTTCGCAGAACGCTTTGACAGCCATAGGTGGAAGGCATTTGAGAGGCAAAATGTTGTTTTGTTAAAAACAAACTAATGTAATTTAGCTCTTCAGTGAGGATTTAAAGAACACTTTATGACACTCGGGGGGGAGGGGAAATAATGTTTTCTCTGTTGCTCCCCTGCCAAAGCCTGTGTCTGGCAGCTGTGTTTCTCTGTAAAGGCTGATGGAGTTGCCAAATCTTAAATTAGCAGGCACAATGTAGTTTTCTTTCATCAATTTTTATTGGGTCATGGGGGAAACAGAAAAGCTTGTGTCTGAGGAAAGAAGTAAAGAATCCTGACCCTGTACACAGGACTAGTCTAAATTCTTACAATTTTTATTTATTTTAAAATAGCTATTTATGCATCATGCTGTGTAAAAAGACGTAGACTTTTCCTTGAGATTCCTCAATCCTATAAACACTTAGTTGAATGTGTCATAAACATTCAGATGGGACAGCGGGACATTGTTAGGTGAGCGGAGACCACTTGAACAAGAGCAGATCCTGTGAGGTTGGTGTCAAGAAACCTTACTGTTCATTGACCTGGGAGGTACAGACAACTGTGATACTCTCTTTAACTATTCCCAACAACACCAGGAAAGTTGCAGTGCGTAGGTAACTACTTGGCTTCTCCTTTCAGGCTATTTAAATTGAAGAAGCGCTACAGAAATGTCCTGGACACTATGTTTGAGTTGTTCCCCCGGATGGCCAGGTAGTAACAACTTCTCTTTGGGTGATGGTGGGGAGAGGGGATTGAAGATTTAGTGTCTAGAGCTGGGGCCAGGATAGGGACCTGTCAAACCTGCTAAAGGTGTTTATGCTCTGATCTGTCAATTGATTGTTACTGATTCTTCAGTGTGCTGCAGTGGAGTGTTAAATCTTCCAATTTCTTGGAGCAGTATGTGATAAGCAACCCTGGGCCACCTCCTGCTTTTGTGTTAGGAGGATAACTAAAAGTCAATGCTTGTTTAATTTTTCTCCCCATCCCAGCTTTTGGTGAGAGGAGAGGAGCCCCAGATGCTTCCCTGTCCTTCGTACAGCCACTCGAGAGCATTAGTGTGAAATGGTGGGGCAGAAGGAGCTTGGTGTTTGAGTGGGGCATCCTCAGACCTTATTCCCTTGAAGGAGGTCTGAGGAGAGCGTGTTAGCTTGAGAACCCTGTTCTTGGCACAGTCCCTGCATCCAAGGACGTGGAGAGGGCAGAACCAGTGTGCGTTGTTCTTTGGTAAAGAAACTGTGGGGAGATGTTTGTTTACCAGAAAAAGATAAGCTGGGAGGGAATCCAGGCTGCTCTTTAGTGTCTCTCTTCAGCAAGTGGCAAGCTCCTTGTCCAAGGACTTCTTGAATGAGAGCAGGCAAAGAACTGCAGAGCCACAGTGGCAGGGAGGGTGGTCTGGGGTTTTCAGTGCTGCTTCCCATCCGTTGGAAATTCCTTCCAGAGAAACCAGCCTGTGACTTTGTGTTTCCCTGCCATAGCAACTCTTGAGTAGCACAGTACTCTTTCTGTTTTTGCCTCCAGCCTGGGTTTAACTCTGCTGATCTTCTACTATTGCTTTGCCATTGTTGGTATGGAGTTCTTTGCTGGCGTGGTCTACCCAAACTGCTGCAAGTGAGTACTGCAAATCCATCCCCCTCTGCAGTGGGTTTGGTGCACAGCCATTAGCAGTGTCTCTGGCAGCTCTGTCTCCCTGTGGAGAAGGGGCCAGAGGATGGGTCTAAATGGGGTTTTGCAGCTAGGGCAACGTGCTGGGAAAATCTAGGGGAGACACTTCACTTCTCTAGGTAAGACTGGATGAAATAGCTTTTGCATTGCATTTGGAAAGGGAGAGACTTCTGTGGTGGGGTTGGCTGGTTTTAATAAGCTCTGTAACTCTCCTCAGGTAGCTGCACTGGGAGGACTTATTCATGATACTGTGGCTGGAAACTCTTGTAACAGCTGCTCTAGAGCAAAGTTGAAATTTTTATTTTGGTGACACCAGAGTTGCTCTGCTAGACTGTTACATATTTAGGTCTCACTTTGTACAAGATAAATTCACCTGGTCTTGGAAGCTAAGCAGTCCTTTCATCTTAAATGATGGCAGACCACTTGGAAATGCCAAGCTTTAAGGGTGTGAGCCAAGGATTCTAACTCAAACACTCAGTTTCTCTGGTATAATATTTGCTGAATTATTAGAAAGACTCCATGTGGTCCCTGGGCTTGTGCTGAGCTGTGAAGGACAGAGGCTTTCTTTCAGATAAAAAGGCAAGCATTGGCCAAGAGGTCGAAACTGCCACCCTGCTCACCACCTTCTAAGTGTTTTGGTATTTATAACCCTTGAGATTTTCCTTGCTTTTCCACTTCTCATTCTTTGTCCTGGTTTCTCCAACCAGTACAAGCACAGTTGCAGATTCCTACCGCTGGGTGAATCATACAGTTGGCAACAGGACGGTTGTGGAAGAAGGTTATTACTATCTCAACAACTTCGACAACATTTTGAACAGCTTTGGTAAGGGCAGTTTTGTCTGTAGCAAAGACTATTCCTTAGTGCATCTGTGTTCCTGCAGAGCTGGATGGCGGGACTGTAATGCTCATGTAAGCCTGGGACTCTCCCAGAAAGTCCTACTAATGTACCTCAAACACTCAGCATCCTGCTTTTTCTGTCTGGAGGGCTCCAGCTGACTAATTGTGCCATGACTGTTTTGCAAGATAAGCAGACATCTCTTAAAAGCCAGTGTGAAGCCAGCAGATCTGTTTTGACTGGTGATCAGACCAGACCTCCAGAGATCTTTAAGTCACTACCCTTCTAAAAAAACAATAGTGATGCTAATACATTTCTTTAAACCCACTGATGAAGAATAATTTGAATGTGTTGATTACTCTCCATGATTTTTCTTAATGTGTGAGCAGAGATGCTTATCTCCTGGAGATTTCAGAGGTCTCCATGCTTTCTGGTGGAAAGAGTCAGGTCTGTTTCTGATTTTTTTAAGAAATATAGATTAGCCATGCTCCTGGTTCTGTGGGTCTAACCCCCTTTGTCTGAAGTAATTGCAGTGATGAGGGTCTGCATTCTGTCTCTGGATTTGCTGGCTATATTGAAACTTCGGTGTCTTGCGTCAGTCTTCCCTGTCAAATACTTTGTCTAAGAATCACTGTAAAGTACCTCAGGATGGATAAAGCAATTGTCTGTATTTTTTCTCCCCCTTGTATACAGTCACGCTGTTTGAGCTGACCGTCGTCAATGACTGGTACATCATCATGGTAAGTAAACCTCAGCTACCTTGTGTGTATAGACAGCACAGACTCTTTGCCAGTTGAGCTAGATCTTCCATGCCACCACTGCTTTCTTCCCGTGGTGATTGGAGATGGGCCCAACATTGTCACTTCTTGTTGCCGGACAGCTTTTGCTCCTGATTGCTGGGTGACATTTGACCTCTGGCATGCTGCTGGACATGTTTCCTTGTGAATCTTGACCAGCCTTGAGGCCAGGTTTTGCAGTCTGGACAAGTGAAGTCACTCTATTCCAGCTTGTCACCCCGCTGTCCAAGCTGTGTTCCCATAGCAGCAATGGTTCATACAGCTACGGGCTTTAAACGTTCTGTATGTTTGCATATAGGAACCTATCTTTTTAGCTTGAGAGGCAGATTAGCTGCAAGGACCAGTTGGGGCATTGAGCATTGCACAGGCAGTCTGTGGGGCTAACTGTGGAGCCATGAATGAGAGATAGATAGTGTTTATGCTGCTTTATGTCTGTTGGCAAGCAGTTAACAGCAGACTCTCCCTTCTTTTGTGCACTACTGACTTCTTCCGTCCCTTCTTTAGGAAGGGGTGACATCCCAAACCACTCACTGGAGCCGTCTTTACTTCATGATCTTCTATATTGTGACCATGGTAGGTTTCTGGACATGCTTCGTGCATCAAATAGTGGGGATGAGGAGGGGAGACAGCTTTTACTGTGTTCCAGAGGGCACTCCCATCCCTAAATGAGGACAACTTTGCTCTTCTATATAAACGTCTTCCAGAAACAGGTGTGAGTCCACATCACTTGCAGGAAGTTGAATTTATGGGCATTGACAAAGCTGATGCTGCACAAATGTGGGCCTGGGCTAAGGACTAGGGCAGCACAGAGTTTTGTTCTGTCCCCATTATGGTTGAATGTTAGCAGTTTACTTAGAGGTAGATGTGTGACATGTGCATCTCCTCTGCCATGGAGGAGCTGGGGAGCACGGAGTTGAAGCACAGACCAAATGCTCAGCTTCGTGTTGAATTGGGCTGGAAGAATCTCCCAGCAGCAGCCTCCTGATCTCTTCTGTTCATGTCCTCTCCCAGGTGGTGATGACAATCATCGTGGCTTTTATTCTGGATGCTTTCGTCTTCCGCATGAACTACACACGGAAGAACCAAGATTCAGAAGGTCAGAACTGAGGACTGGCCGACCTACAACATTGCGCCTCCTCTCCCTGGTGTCTTATGTCTGTAGGAGAGAATGGGATTGACCAGCAAAGACCAGATTTTTGTTTTAGCCTGACTTCCTAAGCTCATTCTTATGCTTTTGTGTGATATTTCTATCCGGCCTTTCTGCTCTGCCTCTCATCTCTCCCCCACCACTCCCCCAAAAGTGTGTGTGTATGTGTGTGTTTATCTGTGTGTGTGTGTGTGTGTGTGCATGCACATGTAAACTTCAACTACTTGAGCCATTTCAACCAAATTATTTAAAGATAGGAAGTCCGCATGCATTTCATGAAAGAAATCTAGGAAACATTACAGCAATGAAGTAGCAAAGCTCAACAAGAGACCCTACAGGAAGGGATGGTGATTTTTCTTTTAAAAACAATTTCCCTCCCTCACTAATATACTCACCAGCACCAGAACGTGTCTCCGAGTGGCTTGTCCAGCATTCAGGCACCAAGATGCTGGATCCGAGTGGTTTGCCAGCACTATGTGCCATGACATGGAGGACAAGGGACGCTGCCTATCCAGTTCTTTCTACATCTCCAAGTTGTACTTAGACTGGTGACTACGTGCTGGTTTTGGACATACCTTTCTGTACCCTTTAGGAACTGACAGTGACTGTTCTCTCCATCCCCTCACCCCTGTGAGTCATCAGTGTTACTCACTGTCCTTTGTATCCTGAGCTTGGCATCTGAAACTGCATGTAACTGCATGACCTGCTAATTTAGGTGCCATAAACACATTAATCTCTTATAGCCCTTCTCCTGCTATTCCTTCAGCTACACCCAGACTTTTCTATTCATTCTCTGTGCAGACTAATCTTAATAATTCTTTACACTTTTCTGCAGGAATGAGATATAGCCACTGCAAGCATACATTTAATGACAGTCTTCCCTGCAGAAACATGGTGAAGGCCCCAGCCACAGGAGTAGCTTTGATCAGCCCCTCATCTTTCTTAGGTGCCAGAAGATCCAAATGTGTGGCGCAGGCCCATAGGTGCCAGGCGTTGTTAGTTACAGAAACACTTTTCATCGTGCACCCAGTTTGAAGGGTGCAGTGAAAGACATTTGTTAGCGCTTAACTCCCAAGCCGTGTTAGGCAGTTGAAGGTCAAAAGGCAGGAATTCCTGTGTAATTAGTTGCTTTGCTAGTTAATTTACAGGCAAGCAAAAAGCTACAAGATTCTTTTTAAGATACTGAGAAGCCTGGTCTTTTAAAAAGCTGAGATGCTTGCTGGCCCTACACACAAGTTAACTTCTTCCCTGCCTTGTTGGGGGACAAGGACATGCATGTTCTAGTCACAAAGGTAGGTACAGGCTGTGCCTGACATCTGGCTTGGTCCTGTGTGGTTAAGCTTTGCCTTCCAGGATTATCGTAGTGGCTGATGAAGCAATGTTCATCTAGGTGACTTTTTTTTCTCTTCCTTTTTCTTGCCTCTCCAGAAGACAACGGCATTGTGCTGGAGAAGGAGATCTCCAAGGAGGAAGTGGTTGGCATAATCGAGCTGTACAAGCGGAGTTCAGCTGCCACTGAAACCACTCAGCTGCAGAAGATCGTTTTGCAGATGGACAAATATGGGGTAAGAGGAAATGCTTACTGCAAGTTCTCGGCTTCAGGGAAGGGAGATGTGTCAGGGCCACAAATGTCTTTTTGCTGTCTTCTAGAGAAAAGCTGCATGTGTCTTTGTAGTGTTGAGTGCTGTGCTACTGGAGGAACTCTGCAGCATTGGCACAAAGTTTTGCTGCTCTAGAAAAGTAGCAGCTGAATTTCCCCTGCACTCTGAATAGCCTTGACAAAGGCTCATTGCTATTGCCTGCCTCTAACTTCACTTAGAGCTGTCCTGGCCCAGTACTGTCTGGAAAAAAGTATATTTATTTTTCTCTAAGGAAGCCACTGTCTTGTAATTCTCCTGCCTCTCTCTCCGTGCCATCGTACACTGAAACATTATGCAGCAATATGATGGTATCGATTCCAAACACCAGGCTTCCTTTCTCCATGGCACTGCTGACATTTTCATTCCAAAACAGGATGGACAATTGGAAAAATGAGCTGACCTCAGTAACTGCTCTTGTCTCAGAACTGTTGTCTCCTGCATCTGGGAAGAGCTTAAGTGGTTGTTCTAATAATAGCCATTATATTCTTGTATCACCACTACAAAGTGCGGGTGCTACAGTCTCTTAGGCAACCTTTATTTGCTTTGGTTGGCTTGGTAGTTAAAGGCTGAGCTCTTGTTCACACAATCAAAATTCAGAATGGTGATGATGATACTGATCAGAAGCAGTTTTCAAGACAATAAACCAAAGGAGGATGCTGTCCTCAGCCTTGCAATGGAGTCCAGAATGATGATGCCAGACCTGAGGTTTCTTTTGTTTCTCAATCCTGTTCATGTAACTCATGTGGTCAGAGAGTAATTCAGACTTCAGCCCTCTGCTTACACGATTTAAGAAGTCTGGGCCCATGGAGTAAATGGTGTGGTCTAGACAAGTGGGACCTGCAATTGTTCTTAGATGAGATCTTATTTGGAAGCTTGGGTTTGAGCCTTTTCCAGGCACTGATGTTACGTTCATCTGACTAAATTAAGCACCACTGACACACATCTGTCCGAACTACAGCTCCCTCTGTAGTCTTTGGGGATCTGCTCAGTGTGATTCGTCTCAGCCTGCAGTAGATGCCTGCATTTGTTAGGTGATGTGCACCCTAAAATGCCTTTTCCCCATGGCAACAGAAGGAGCCCAGGGTAGCCTGAGCTCATCAGTGGATGATGGGTGTCTGCATGAAGGATGTCTGAAGTTCCAGGGACTGATCCTATGAGCTGCTCAGTGACTGATGAATGTCTGTCTGGTTTTTTTTCTCTTCCTTCCCCCAACCCTTTAGCAAATGTCAACACTGTTTCTGGGACGCAGATCAAGGACCAAGAGTGATTTGAGTATGAAGATGTATGAGGAGGAGATACAGGTATGTGGGCCTGAGTTGGAAATACCAGCAAGTCCCTGTGGTGAGCAGAACATTGCCTAGGATAACAGACCATCCTTTTGAACACTGGAGGCCTTCTTCCTCCAAGACCCAGGCAGCCGTGTGCTCTGTGAGAAGGGTGGGCAGTCGATGAAGTGTACTTCAGATTGATCCGTTCTTGCACTCAGGGACTTTCGTAAACCACAGAGTGCGTCAGAGCCTCCTCAGTGGGTCCAGGTGCCCGGCTGCGCAGGTGTGCGTCAGCCGAGTCAGTAACTGCACGTAGCCACTCCGGCTTGGCTGAGCTTACCTAGACTCACCGAGGTGCACATGTTTGCTGGGGCTATGAGCACATGCGTAGTGCGTTCCTGGGGCTTGGCTGCTGAACACTAATTTGTTAAGCCACTGGAATGTGATTGTGTTTGAGCTTGGGCGTGTCTGTCTGACGCAGAAACCAAGTGTTCTCCCAGGCAGAGTGCTGCTTGGTGTGAGCAATGCTTGCCTGGTTTTCCTTCAGAACAGCAGGCTAACAAAGATGGGAAACCCTTAAATCAACTGATTCTCTGGATTGTTTAGGGCATTCCCGCTAGTGCCCTTCATGGTCAGGAGCTTTATGCCATGGATTTGGTCACTGTAATGCCTGCCAGACGTTCACCTCCAGGTTGAAGGTTGTGGGCTAATGTAATGATTAGTACTAAAAGAATTAATCTCGTAACCATTTGAATCTGTCCTTTGTCCCTTGGGCAGCTAGCTTGGGGATGAGTCTTCAGTCCCCCTAACAAAAATAAACATGGTATTTGCCATGGAGCTGGGTGGAAATCTGCAGAGAAGCTCCCCACCTGTTCTGCTTGGTCTCTGATTCAGGGATGTAACATCTTGTAACACCCTGGGTGCTGCCTGGGATTGGGAGCAACTTTGCATATCCCAAACATCACAGGGACATCAATACTAGAGTCCTAGACGTTCAGGAGGGACATCCTGAGAGAGGGATGTTTCCTTGCCCAGGTTTGTCAGTTCAGCCAATGTAGCTGAGCCATAGCTGGTGCTTCTTGCTTGGACTGTGGGTGGCAAGGTCTTGGTGTGTCCGTCACAGCCATGCTGCAGTTAACCAGGTTGTTCCAGGAGGTTAGGCTGTATCCAGGGCTTTGGGAAGAGCCCCTCTGTGCCTGAGCAACTGTGCCCTCACATGGCAGAGCAGCCGAAGGCTCTGCCCTTTGGGGTCCTGCTGGGGGGCTGCAAGGCCAGTGTGGGGCAGAGCTTGATCTCGGTGTGTTTGATCTCCTGTTGCAGGAATGGTATGAGGAGCATTCCAGAGAAGAGGAATCTCAGACACCATTGCAAGAGCCTGCATCTGCTTCCAACAGCTCTCTGAAGCCCCTGAGCCTCCGACAACGCTCCCAGACTGTCATTTAGGCCTAGCTAATGCAAGCCGCCTTCTATGCAATAACCTAGAGTATTACTTCACAGCGTATATATTGGGATGATGTATATAGATCTGTTCAGTGTACTGTTTGGCTTTAGGGTTTAAATCTCTTCCCCTAGGCAGTGAATTGCTGAAAAACCAGAGGCCCAGGGGACTCTGTGTAAGGCTGCTACACACAGATTGAGCATGATGCCCGTGCTCAGCACAGAGTGAACATCCCGGACAGAACAGAGACCTTCTCCTTCTGAGCCGCTTCCCAGGCTCGAGCCTGCTGTTTGTCTTACCACTAACAGACCTTGGGGAAAGGGATGTGTAATCCATTAACAGCAGGAAATGCGCTGAAGCCACCTGCTTAATATTAAAACTTTTGCCCTTTTTGAAGATCTCTTTTGCTTAAAGGGTACCATTAACCTAGGAATAAAAGATCAGGGAGTGAGTTTTTGTTTCTTCTCCACCTTCCTTATGCAAAGAAAGGGGAGGCGGTGTGAAATTCCAGCACTTTTGGAAGAGCAGTCTGCCTTTCCCCTCCTTTTTGGCACACCTAGATGCACTCCCTGTAGTAGATCCAGCTCTGATTATTGCATTTAGTTGTCCCCGGGCAGTTCTGTGGCAGCTGGAGACAGAATGGAGGGCCAGCATCTCATTGTGTTATGACCATAGGTGGGACAGGAGTTTGGGGAGACGAACTCTGTCTCTGCTGTAGCTATCCAGCATCGCTGGTGGTCAGTTCTGCCTGTGGCACTGCCCGGACTGGGATCACCTCTGTAAACTCCAAAGCTCCTGTCTCTGTTCAGTGAGAAGGGGGATTCTGCAGGGTGACGGTGGCTGTTGACCTCTGCCACTTGGCCACCTGCTCTGTAAATGGCAAATCTCTGGCTGGTCCTTAGCTCAGATAGATGACAAGGAAGAAGAAATGGAAGGTTTTGCAGCTCCAAGTCTGACTTATTTCTGCCTGGCTCTGGGTTAAGGAGAGCTTATGGGCATCAAAGAGTACTGCTGGTTAGTCCCCAGCCAGGTCATTGCTTTGTTTATACAGCTGAGCGAGTCCCAGCACAGCAGTGTTGCTCCTCCCTTGCTCTCACCCTTGCAGAAATGTTCTTCAGGCTGGCAAATGCTGACTGAGTCGGATCTTGGGAAGATCCACTGAAGAGCTTTACTGTTCCCCTCAGTTTTGGATGCAGGAGGAACATGGAAGATGATGATGATGATTCTCACCCATCTGCTTTTCTGCAGCTGGCAAGGAGGCTGCCAGACCTGGTAGCTGAGGGATGGGAGGGAAGGGGGGAAAAGGGATCCCTTCCCAGCTCTGCCACATTTATTCTGTGATCATGGCAGGTTGCGTCATCGCTCGTGTTTCATTGCCTGCAACGTGATGAGAACCTGTCTCTGTAAGTCCCCTTTTTTTCCCTGTCAGCATAGAAAGTGCTGAGGGCTAGAAGTATCTGTCAGCTGGGAGGCTCCCTTCACCTCTTGCTGTTTGATCTTTTCTCAGGTTCAGACTAACAGCAGAGCTTGCTGGGGAGGCTTTCTCCTTCCTCCAGATAGATCAGGCAGTGGGAGATCTGTGTGCCCGTTCCCTTTGTCCCACATACCTGTTTTTTCCTTGGTAGCCTCACCACATGGCACAAGGACAGCAGGAGAGGACTGATCCTATCCGGGCAGCTCAGGAGCATTTCTTGGGTGGATGAGACTTTCAAAAGTAGGCAAGACAGAGCTGCTTCTGAAGATCTCTCCCTGCATAGCATGGTGGGAGCATTTGGGCTATGGGATGGAAAGAGGGGGTGAGCCGCTTTCCAGGCAGCACGCGCACCAGTGCCTGCTCTCAACCCTTGCCAAATTCCCTGGGTGCCTCAGGGCAACTCTTTGTTTCCTTTCTGGGTACTGCAGGTATGAAACTACTTCTGAGCTGAACCGTGAAGGACCTTAAAGGGCTGTTTTCCAAACCATAAATTCGACCACAAATTAATGAGCAGTGCAGTTGTTGCTCTTGCAGTTGCTCTGCATGGAGTCGCAGCCTGGGAGATTTATCCAGATTAGTCCTGGGGCGGCAGGAGATGTTGTTTGTTCTGTTTTAAGTTGTGAGCAGGATGAATGAGCATTGTGAAGGTTAGGGGGGGGGGGGGAAAACCACGTGGCTGTGTTTAAACTCCGCATTCCCCTACAGCCTATTTCTCCTTGCAGGGCTGTCAGTGACTTTTTTTGGGGTGTTTTCTGGGTGTGAAAAGAGCTGCAGCTTTAAGCTATAGTGAGGGGGGCACTAACCTGCTTAACATGCAATAACGGGGCTCTCGTGTCACAGAGACGGGAATGCTTGGACTGGGGTTCAGGGCTCAGGTGCTGCTTCCGTGGTTTTGTGCTGAGGTGTTGATCTGCCCCCTTGTACACACTGTATTAATTATTTTTGCAAACCAAGGAGGGTTGCAGAAGTTTACTTCTTCCATACGACTTTGGAAGGAAACAAAGTTTGAGTACGGGGCATCCCCTTGTATTTATCCTCCTCTCCCCCATCTGACACAGACTAACGACAGAGACAATCATTTTGTAGGGAGCAAGGGAGGAAGCACTGCAGGATTTTGTATGCTGGCGTTTTGTTTATAAGATGATTTTATGGACATGTCTGTAAAATGTTCTCTAGATTTTTTCAAGCACACTAATAAAAAGCATCCTCGGCTTTGTAAAGGCAGCGGCTTCCTTTCCTCCTTCCTGTGTTATTCCAGAAGCGGGGCTCGGCCACAGCTGAAGCATTTCCACAGTGTTTGAAGAGGAGCGGTGCCCGCCCTCCCTCTCCAGTGGCAACTGCTTGCGTGGGCATATTTTGCATGCATGCCCTGTGGAGCAGCTCTGAATTCTTAGTCCTGGACATTGCAAAGCCCAGCTTCCTTTCTGCCCTCCCCCCTGCCAGTTTTTTTCCTAAACGTTAAGATAATGCTTTCAAACTTGTGTTTTTTAAAGCTACCCCAATGCAATGTTTAAGGTTAGAAGGGGTTTTTTTGACCCTGTACCTCTGTATTGTACGTTGGCCGCGGTTTCGATTGCTTTAGCCCTGCTGTAAGGAAGTGGGGCTTGTCTCCCCGGATAATTCTGGCAGCTGCTGGTAACTTGTGAGCAGGTTCAGGGCAGAGCCAATAGCTGCAGGCACAGGGAGCATTATTTTTTGTGAAAGCCCCTATCTGGTTAGAAAAAGGAGAAATTACCCAGGCCCAGGAGGCTGCTGGCACCCCTAGAAGGGAGCAGGAACCCAGTCCCGTGGTTGTGCTTCTTGCAAAACAGGCCCTCTCTTCCCGCAGAGCAGAAATGCAGTTGTCCGTCCGTAACGGCAGTTTGCTTTCCAGCCTGCGGACCCTCCGACAGGGAGCAGAAGCACCAGCCCACCCGCTCCACTTCCCCTGGGACCGTGGGCTGCCCCGCCAGCGTCCCCATCCCAGGGGAGCTGAGTAATGCCCCTCACAGCCCGTGCTGGGACTGCCGTGACGCTGCAGTTCCCAACCGTGCAACTAAATGGCCAAGTCAGGCACATGTGACTGCTGTTGAGAAAGCAATTGCTGGTGAACCCGGAGGAAACCACTTCCCCGAGCCGCTGGGGAAAACGGCCCTGTGCGGCCGAGGGTGTCAGCCCCCCAGGCCCCTCGGCTGCTGCTGGCTCGGCTCCAGAGAAGCTCCGGCTGTTCCCTCTCCCCCTCCAAAGGCACGGTGCTGGGTGAGGGTTGTGTTATGCTAGCATAGAGCAGGAGAAAACACCCTCACGGCAAACAACACAAGTCAAGGTTGCGTTTGTGGTCGGGTTTTTTTATTGCAATTTTTTTTTTTACAGTGCCTAAACCTAGTCTTGCCAGAGGCTAACACTGTGTGTGGAAACCTCCGAGTCCTCTCCTACAGCTCTGTCCGCCCTAGGAGGAGGAGAAAAGTAGGATCTGAAACTCGGGTTAAAAAACATAGCTTAAAAAAGCAGGGGAAACCAGCCTCCCTTGGTTTGTTTTTGGTTTGTTTTGGTTTTTTTTCCCCTCCAGCTTTGCTTGCATTAAAACCAAGCACTGCCCTGGAGCTTTGTCTCACCTTAACCCCTTCTTGCTTTGCCTCGGCTGCTATGTCAAACCCGCAGCATGAACACGTCATGTCCTTTGCAATGACAAACTTCTGCTCAGACCTTCACAGAGTTACCCCGTGTAGCATGACTGCCCTAGTCCCGTCCTAGAGCAGCCGGGATGGAGATGGGGAACAGAAAGCAAAGTGGTTGAAGAGGTAAAACCTCTCCTGTTGTGACCCTGGGCCGGAGCTGCCTGTCACTGGGACCGGAGGAAGCTGAGGTCTTAACCTCACTCCTGCTCGGAGCCGCCTTGAGTTAAACAAGATTAAACAGACCAGAGAGAGGACGTAGCTGATGACTAACAGCTCCTTCTCCTTTCCCAAAGCACAACCAACCAGCCCCCCTCCCCCCAAAAGCGAAGGCCGAGGGCCGGGCTGGCACGTGATGCCTCCAGCGCGTGGTGGCAGCAGCACGGTTGGGGTTGAGGTGCCCTTGTCCCCCTGGCAGGGACAGGGAGAGGGGACAGCGAGGCCCCGACCCGGCAGGGAGGCAGAGCGAGAGCCAGGGGTGGGTGTGCATCTCCTGCCGGCGGTGGGGCCGGTCAGATGGCGGAGAGACGGATCACCCTGAACTCGGTCAGCAGGGCCACGCAGAGGAAGGCCAGGTAGTAGAGGATGAGGCAGACGCCGTACGCCTTGCCCAGCTGGAAGCACTGCGCTGGCACCGACACGAAGGAGAAGACCAAGCTCAGCCCCAGGGCCCCGGCAAGGATCCAGACCAGGAGGCTGTCGGGCTCCAGCTGCCGGGGAGATGGGGAGCGATGTGGAGTGACACCGGGGTCCCGCTGCCAGCCTGACCCGTGCCACCGTGTCGCTGCAGCCTTACCTTCACCACCAGCTGGCTGCTGGTCATCTGCAGCAGGCAGCCGAGTCCCACACCGACCAGGATGTCTGGGGCACGTTCAGGATGGAGACGCGGCGCAGGGGACCTCGGGGGAGCGACGGAGCCGGCCACGTCCCTCCCGCCCCAGGGAGGGGGACAGCACCGGCCCTCCTCCTCCCCCCTGCCTGCGCCCCGTGGCTGTTGCCTAGCCCAAAGCGTTGCCTGTTTGTGGCGAATACAGCCCGGAGCACTCGAGGAGGAGAGGCTTCAGCCTGGTCTGGGGACCACACAAGGCCTCCCAGAGGGTGGCACAGCCTCTTCACCTCCTTCCCTTTGGCAGATCCCAAATCTGCCAGATTCCAGCCCAGACCCCACCCTGCTGGGGCTGGGACAGCAGTGGGGATGGGGGGATGCTGCTGGCTCCATCCCTGCAGCTCCTGCCGTTCACAAATACCACACCAGTCCCCCCACACTGTGCAGGCACCAGGGAGGTTGCCAACATCCCAGGGACTCTGGGATGGATCCTGCCCAGCTGCTTCCCAGGGGTCCCCCAGGAGCAGGGGCTCTCCCTGGGCTGCAGGCAGGGAAACTGAGGCAGCCCCTGCCCCAAGTACCACCACCCCCACCTGCCCCCAGCACCCAAAGGATACTGAAGATGAGGCCCCCGAAGCAGGCGGAGAAGGCCATGCGGGGATAGCCCTGCCGTGCCATGGTGAGGTCAGAGAAGGTGTCTGCAGAGGGAGAAGGGGAGACCTTGGGGGAGGCCGGGAGGCCGGGTGCAGCGGGGGTGGCACTGGGGCGCAGCAGAGCCCTTACCGCCGATGCTGTTGCCCCAGGCCAGCAGTGTCAAGCCCAGCACGGTGTTGCTCAGCTGGAAGATGACACCCAGGGTCCGGAGGATGTTCACCAGCTCCGTGGCTGCGGCGTTGATCCACATGGCACTGGCCAAAAACCCGAGAAAGGCAAATACCTGCCGGGCAGAGGGGTAAGCTGGTCCCTGGGTGCGTCCCGCAGGACCCTGCACACCTCCAGCCAGCCGCGTCCCTCTGGGGACATTGGGACCGGGAAGGAGGTCCTGGCTCCTGTTCTGCCCCCAGGACCCTCAGCCCAGTCCAGAGCAGGCTGGGCTGGTCCCCGGTGGGAGTGCGGGGCTGGGGGGCACCTTACGCAGTGGTACTTGGGCGGCTCCTCGTTGGTTGTGGTGATGAAGGTGATGACGGCCAGGACAGAGCCAACCAGTGTGACCAGTCCCCAGACTGGGAAGATGCCCTGGATCTGGTACAGCCCATCTGCACGTGGTGGAGAGAGGGGGTGTCAGAGCGGCCCTGCAGGCACCACATGGGCTGGGGCAGGATCCGACCAGGCTTGTGGTATGAGGTAAAGCCTTGTCCCCTAAAGCCACCTCCACCCTAAGCCCTCACAGGGCTGCTCCCCTCTGTGCCTCAGTTTCCCCAGGCAGGCCAGGCCTGCCCCATTTTTCCCCCAAGACCTGGATGCTGGGGGCCCAAACCCCCACCCCTGCGGGGAGGATGGAGCCATCCAGCTGCAAACCAGGCCCCCCAGCTTGGCTCTTTGCTGGCCCATCCTCCCCTCCCCAGATGGGGTGCCAGCTCCAAAGGGCTCCTGCAGTCCCCAGGGCTTTGGTGGCCATCTTGGTCCCGTCCCCTCCTGGGTGTCCAGGGCTGCCAGGGCTCTTACAGGCGCCTGACTTCAGGGTGAGGACGCAGAGCAGGGGGCTGGTGAGGACGTGCAGGCAGTTGAGGGGTCTCTTCCAGTTCAGGTCATCCTTGTCGGGGTCCACGACGGGAACAGTGAGCAGCAGCACCAGCTCCACGGGCACCTGGGAGGAGCGGCCGTGGGCAGGGAGGGGGGACCCCCAAGACAGGACACCCCAGGAGGTGCCCCATGACCTGTCCCCCACCTGCCTGCCCTTGTCCCACCGTCCCCATTGCAGAGCCCAGGGGTGATGCAACCCCAGGAGCCAGCAGGGAGGGGGACGCCCTGTGTGGGGGCTCCTCCCGGCTCGTGTGCCCCCCTACTCACCTTGAAGACCTTGAAGAGCCGCCAATACCAGGGCTTCCTCCTCCACTTGCGGTAGTCCAAGGGGCTGAGGGCAGTGGTGAGGATGCGCAGGGAGGTCTCCCGGGAGGGGAGCAGGGGCCGGTACTCCTCGCCTGAGAAGGGCATGGTGGCTGAGCGGGGCCGGGGGCTCCCCGGCCCTTCCAGCGTGGGGCTGTGGTTGCCTGCGCGGCCCCAGGGAGATCCCCCTGCCCCAGGGTAGCACCCAGCCACAGCCACCCCATGGGCTTGGTCACGCATGCAGCAGCCTGGGGGTCCCTGGGAGCCCCGACCACCCCCAAGGACAGAGCGGAGCCGGCCCCGAGCCCACCAGGAACGACGTACCATAGTCCCCGCTGTTTGCGCCCGAGGACTCCTGCTCTTCAGCATCCGTTGGCATCTCTGGGGGGAAGAGGAGAGGAGGGGGGTGGTGGAGGGAGACCCCAGCACGCCGGGGGTCCCGTTGGCACAGCTGGGCTGCCCTTACCTGGCTCCCAGGGTCTGGGGGGGGGCAGCCCTTCCTCCCGCTGCCGCCGGTGAATCCAGGTGCAGAGCACCACGGTGAAGACATAGAAGACATACAGCCCCAGGTAACCTGGGATGGGGGGAGCGATGGGGGGTTGACAGCACCCCCAGGCTGCTCCCGCCACCCCCCAGCCCCAACCCCCCGTGGCGCTCACCCAGAGCCTCTCCCAGCGTGATCCTGCCGAAGTAGAGGACCATGAAGGTGAGGAAGATGGCCACCATGTAGAAGATGACGTCCCTGAGGAAGGGCCTGGAGGCGGCCGTGAAGGGCTTGACCAGGGCGATGCCCCCGGCCACCACTGTGGTCACGAACACGCCAGCGCCTGCTGACGCAACGGGTCCCTCTCAGGGGGGAACATCCCACGGCCCCGCAATGTCCTCCCCACCCGTCACCCCCCGAGCCGGCAGCCCCCAGTGGGGGTCTCCTTACCGAAGATGGCCCCGATGGCCAGCCCCGCCGTCCGCGGGTTGGAGAAGGCCACCACGGCGCTGAAGACATCCGGTGCCCCGTTGCCAAAGGCCAGGAAGGTGACACCATGGAGAGGGGACGTCAAGGAAAAGACCTGGTGGCCACCTCCTCCCCGCAAGGACACGGGGCACCTGCCCGCTCTGGCCACCGCAGGACTCCCTCCCGGTGCCGGCACACCACCACTCACCCCACCACCGTCTCCGGCTCATGCTCCAAAGCGGTTTCCCCTGGCATGGTGCTGAGGGTTTGCAGAAGTGCCCCCATCATGCCACCTCCCCCTGTCCCATCCCTGCGTCCCCCCTCCCCGGCTGAGGTCCCCCACAAGGATACTGCCACGTTGTGAGACAGCTTCAGGTTGGTGGAGATGGCCGATAAATTGGGGCAGAAGCTAGAAGGGCAGAGGAGGCGGAGAGGGGTGACGGGGCTGCTCCAGGACCACGGGGCTCCCCGCTCACCCCAGGGACCATCCCCTCCTCTGCAGGGCTACTCACAACTTCTCCGCCGTCACGCCGAGGATGATGAACAGGTACAGGAGCCAGAGAGCCTGTGGGGTCAGGGGTGGCAGAGAGAGGGGTCGGTGGGGTCCCCACCCCGCACCCCCAAAGCCAAGCATCCCCCAAGCAGCATCATCCCCGCTCCCGTCCTTACATAGAGGGTGACGGCCAGTGGGAGCAGCCGGGGGGGGAAGACGCAGAAGACCCCCTCGAGGTAGTCGAGGAAGCCGCCCTCCAGCCGGCAGTCAGGGTTGCTCCGGACGAAGCGGCACCACTCGGAGCTGTTGTGTTTCCGCACCTCCCAGCACTGCGGGGCAGAGCATGGGGTGCTCGGCCTGGCACCCCAAGTACCACCCCCCCCCGAGCACCCACTGCCCTCCAGTGAGGGCTGCCATCGGGCGACGCTGCCCCTCTGCTGTGCTGCTTTCGGTAGGTCACTGTCATCCCTGCCTCAGTTTCCCCATCTGTGCTACGTGTGTGTGGGTCAAGGGCTGTGCCAGGGCCAGCGGGGGTGCGAGCCCTTGTCCCCATCCCTGTCCCTGTCCCCAGCAGCACAGGGCCCCGTGTCACCCCCCACCCAACCCCGGCCGTGGGAAGGCGCCGGCCTGACAAGCGGCGAGGTTTTCGGAGGAGAAAACCAGCAGCGGAGGAAATCCTGGCGAGATCCCAGCTGCGATGGCGGGGACAGAGGACGCAGGGACGGGATGGGACCCCACCACCCCGGCAGCACCCACATCCCTCCCGCCACCCCCCAAACCCCACCGCAGCTCCCGCACTCACGTCCAGGCCCCGGCCGTGGCTCAGAGCATCCCCCCCGGGAGGGGCCGTGCGCCCCAGCTCCAGCGGCAGCGGGGTCCCGGCCGGCTGCGCCCCGCCGTCCCCCGCCAGCACCCCGGCCAGGCTGAGCGCCCCGGCCGGCCCCACGGCCCCCGGCCCCATGGCGGGGGGCAGCGCCGGGGGGCACCTACCGCTGGCAGCGGCCCCCGGGGAGGGGGAGCGGGGGCAGCTCCCGGGGCCCCATCCCGCAGCTCCCCGGGCAGGGCGGGGGCGGGGGAATTAAAATTAAATGTTTAAAAATAACAATAATAACAGAGGTCACGATAAAGGCACCGCAGCCCGCGGTCAGGGGAGCACCCGCCGCCGCGCCGGGGGCTCAGCCCCGGGGCCGCTCCGCGCCGAGCGCCGGCGGAGCAAAGCGGGGGCGGGGCGGGGGGGGGGGCGGCGGCACCGGCACCCCACGCAGGACCAGGGGACACGCGGGGCACCCCCAGGCCAGGGAGGGGACGGGGAGACCCCGATGCGGGTGGGGTTGGGGACCCCGGGGGTGGGGTGGGGGTCGCGGGGCGGGGGATGCTCGGGGTACCCGGGGGACCCCACCCGCCCCGCGGACCCACCGTGGCGGCGCGGCCCGGCTGTTGTGCGCGGGCAGCTGATTCCCCCCCCGCCCCCCGCCTCTTAAAGGGGCCGCCACCCTCCGCTCTTAAAGGGACAGCGCTACTTCTTGACACGTGGCTGGCAGGGTGTTTGCCGCCGGGGGGGGAGTCTCTGCCCCGTCCCCCCCGCACCATCCCCGCTCTCTGCCCCGTCCCTCCGCATCCCGGTGCCCGTGGACTGCGGCAGGGCAGAGGCTGGACACCCACCCTGGGTGCTGCGCCCACCTAGCCCCTGTTTGGGGTGACCCTCTGAGACTGGGCAAGCTCATCACAGGCACGGCCAAGGTTGTCCCGGAGGGAGCAGCACGCTGTGCCCCGTGGCAGGGCAGCTACGCCAGCATCCAGCACCGGGGCTGCGGTGCACAGAGCTGCACAGACCCCCGTGCCGGTGGCCCCATGACCCCGCAGAGGGGCCTTTGCTGCTGCCGGCGTCCCTCTCCGCACCGAGCTATTGCATGGCCGGCGTACCCTGCTCCAGGACACCCTGCTCTGTGCAAGCCCCCATGATGGGTTTTCGGGGGGAGGAGGTGACTGGCAGCGTGGCCCTAAGAACCTTACGGGATGAAAGGGTCCATTTCCCACCCCAGCCGGTTTCTCACCGAACTTACATGCTGCGCTTCCCTCAGGACGGCCAGGGAGAGGGGAAAGGAAGAAAAATAAAGACTCAAAGGCAAGGCCCAGCTCAGAGGGTCTCTAAGAGGAGCCCAGGTCCAGCCTGGCACCCAAAGGCCAGCGGCACCCAGTGGGTGCAAGCCCTGGCCCTGCCAAGTGCTGCCAGGCGGTGGCCGGTGTGTGGGGCAGAGCCCCGCTTTGCCCTGGGCATCGCCCCCAGCCCCCGCAGGACAGCGCTGCTTTCTGCTCAACTGGTTTTCCTGGGTTTAGGCCAAATTTGGTGCTTGCCGCATGGCTCCGGTCCCTGCTCATGCAGGCGGTGGGTGCGCTGTGCTCCCACCTTGGTTTCTGCACCCACGTCTCGGTGCGTGGCCGGGTCCGGGTGGCCGCCGCGGTCTCGTACAGCACCATGAGTGGGAGCAGGGACGTGTGGGCACTGGGCAGTACTGGAAAATTAACCAGCATCAGCTGGAAGCTGATGAGGGCTGGTGGGGCATGCTGGGCCACGCCACACGCCTGCGCGAGCGGTGCCTTTGGGGTGCTGCCCTGCCCAGAATAGTCCCAGGCGTGTGCCACCTTTTCCGGCTCCACGGCTGATCCAATAAAGGCCATTACCGGGCCCGCCCCGCCGGGCGTGGGGACGCGCCCCGGCACGCTGCCCCAGCAGCACCCCCACCCCGGCGGCTCCCGGCTGAGCCCCCGAGCCCCCAGCGCCCGCTGGGCATCCCGGTTCAGCGTGGGCTCTGGAGCTTTGGGGCAAAGCTCTGTCCCTCCTCGGTGCTACCTGGCACCTGCCGTGGCATGGCACGAGTGCGCCAGGCCTCAGGCAGGYGGCGGCAGTGGTGCTCGGGGTAACACCAAGCGGGGGGCGTTACAGGCCCGGGCCATGGGGACTTTATGCACCCCACGGTGATCTTGCCACCGTGGGCGGGGGGCTCCAAGCCCTCTGCCCCCGCCCCGCCGGGACCCCCCGCACCTCAGGGGGACTTTGCCCGCCGGAGGAGCGGGCAGTAAACAGGCGCCGGCCAGGATTGCACAAGGCCGGGGCTGCAGCGGCGCCGGGGCCCGTGGGCCGGGCACCCACACCTCGTGTGTCACCCCCGGCCCAAAACCCCCGTGGGGCCCAGCCCCCCCACGCTGTCAGGCTTTCACTGAGCCGCTCCCCACGGGCTGCACCGGCTGGGGTTGGACCCCACGGGGGACACGCCGGGGGCCGGGTTCCCCACGGCGAGGGGGGCCACGTGTGCTCCCCAATGGTGGGGCACGGCTG